>WBNQ01078655.1:6199-32883 GCA_013401375.1 Spizella passerina
CCCTGGAAGCAGCCCTGATTCTTGTTCAGTGGTGAGAGCACCGGAACAAGGACGGAAAGGGCCACCATGACACATGGAAGGACACCCTCTCCTCTTGAGGAACTGAAAGTTGAGCATTCTAAAGAGTGGTGCTGGACCCAGAACTGGTGATTTTGGAAGATGTAATGTATTGGGAATGTAGGGGCGAGGAGGAGGAGAGTTTTTTTTGTGAGGTTTTCATTTTCCTTGTGTTTTCTTTTTCTTTTGTGTGTAGTTTAGTAACTGTTTTTTTGTAGTTTAGTTAATAAACTTTTCTTTTTTTTTCAAGTGGGAGCCTGCTTTGTTTGTTCCTGGTCAAAATCTCACAGCAGACACCAGAGAAAGTGTATTTTCATAGGGGCATTTGGCATCGTGCCAGTGCCAAACCATGACACTACTTTAATGTCTGAAATCTGTAAGGTTTAATAGCTAAAGCTCACACCCTACCAGCCCTCAGGAGCTCTTGACCAGTGTGTATCCTGCACCCCTGCCCTGCAAGAAACTTCAGCCATGTGAGAAGTGAGGCACCAACGGGGCAAAAAGATTTTCTAAGGTAGGTCTTGATGATCCTCCTCAAATCCAGGTAAAGCAATCCAAGATAAACCTTTCCAGGTGGACTGTCTCCCGGGAAAACACCACATGTTCAGAGGTACTGCTGTTTGTATCTCTGGGAAATTGGAGATTAGACTAACACAGGACCTCCTAGAGACAGTTGGAAACATCATCAGTATCCACCAATGTGCATTCATGTTAGCAGATAGCAACATGACTTCTGCATAGGACTGCCAAGTCTTATGTGAAACATCAGGTCGTCTTTACTCAAAATTATTGTCTTAATTATACAAACTCAGAATTTTTGTGGTAGAAAGCCAGCATTAAATTGAGGGAGCAAGTCTCCCTCAGTATAACTTTGATTAAAATTGAGATGCATATTTGCCTAATTCCTAAACTCTTTTTTTTTTGTCTTAGGAATAACTAGAAGAAGCCAACAGAAGATCTGACTTCAAAAAAACACTCTACCAGGCCTCTTCTGCACTGTGACAGAGATGTGTGTACAGAACTGTACACAGGTGGAACACAGGTGACAAACATATTTGACAGAATGGAGCAGAACTAACAACAGGGATCTGTGCATGTAAAGACTCTTGAATTTCCAGCTGAAGGAGGTGGCTTACTGCACCTCTGCTCTGCATTGCAGCCACACCACACTGAGTAATGGGTGCAGGTCTGAGACCAAAGCCTGTGTGAAACAATGCTTTAATTGACTAGACAGTTAAAGGCATCATATAATTCCTATAATTATTCTTATTTCTGGACTTCACACTTAATAGAGACAAACAGTGGTTTTAGATTGAAAATAATTTTATAAAAATTGAGCTCCCTGTACTTGTTTTCTAGTTATATCTGAGCTAAATAATATCTGTAACTCTGCAGTCATGGCACGATAATGCCTGCATCATTTAGGTGCTCTCTCCAGGTTCTCAAGGTGCTTTGGCCTCAGTTATAAACCCATATTACATTCATTTTTTTATTAAGTAGGATTCTTGGTTTCCTTAGTCTCTTCAGTGCCCTTCTGTAGAACACAGGGAGAATAAATACATTAAGCATTAAAGAACTGGAAGAACTGAGGGTTTTTTTCTTTTTGTGGTTTTTTTTTTTTAAGTTCAGTTTCTAGCCTTGCTTCTTTGACAGACATGGCTTAAGCATAAAACTGTACTTATGTGTATGTATATGCGCTTTTTCTGTCCACCTCTTACTTTCTGTCCTCCTCTGCCCTCCTCTCAAAATGCTAATTTAATTCACATTTGGCATGGAAGAGAAGACCTCAGAGGTAGGAAATGCCTACACATTTCATGAAAAATTATTATCTATTAAAAAGAGACACTGTTACATGGTTAGCAGGAGAAATAAGACTCTAAACTCTGATTGCAAAGTGTTAAAAATGTATCCACTATAGGAAAAACATCAGAATCTGTATCTTAGAGAATCTCATCTGAACACACATATTGACTTGAAAAAAGCTTCACTCATTTCACTTCCTATATATTTTTTTCTACTAATATGTATGCCATATTCACTCTTTTTTAACTTGGATAGCATACAACTACAAATGAAGCATGTATTTACCATGTGGCACCAGACCCAAATTCTCTAGAAATTTAAAATCAGACCCATATACAACAGCATGACTCATTTCAATTTGGTATTATTTGCTGCTATGCTGTGCATAACTTCAAGGAAGACAACAGTCAAGCATAAAACATTGCCTCGTAAATTTAATATTTCTTTGTGCAGAGACAGTGTGAAATGTGACCAAAAAGCATTAAAACCCTGAAGTTTTGAAGAATCAAAAGTGTTAATTTTAAAGATGGGGGAGGTAATGCAAAAAACTGCTTAGCAACTCGAGAACAGATAGCAAATGTGATGGACCAAACATGGAGCTGTCAGAATAAATTTTCATACAGAGATCTGAAAAATCTCAGAAATCTGCTACAGTGGAAAAGCTGTCTCACTAGCTTAATATGATGTAGGAAGGCATGCTTTGCCAATAAGAGCAAGTTTCCAGAGTTAATACCATAGTATTTCCTCAGGTGCAATATTAAATACATTAGAAGTGCCTACTTCTAACAAATAATGTAATCTGTAATTATTGCCTCCTTTTCTTTTTCTCAGAAAACAGAAAATTGTCCAACTCTTCATTACTTTATATCAGAATAAGTTAGGACAGAATGTAACAATCTCAAGAAATTAAAATGCTTTAGGTCTAGGTAATGAACAAGAGGTTATTAGCCCGTGAGTCAGCTCTCTCAACCTCATTTTCTGTCCATCCTTGAATGGATGCACAACTGCCGTCTCTCAGAGTTCCCTTGGATTTTAACTTCAAGCGTGTATGTATACCCAGTAATATATTTCTATGGATAATGAGTGCCTGTATCTCTCCTTCACAACATGAAGATTCAGGCTTTATTAGGTGAATGAATGTAACAGCTATTCAGTTTGATTTTGCACAGTGTCCTAGTGCTGATTCAATGACAGGAGGAACTAATCTGCACCTCCTTTAATGTGACTTCTCAAAACTCACAGTGCTTCTCTAGCACTTCTAGACACAGATCATGAACTCTCAGAAGAGAAATCATATTCTGATTACTTAGGAGTTACCTAATCAGAGATATAATATTATCAGAAAATCATCTCATTCCTCCTCTGGCTATATAAAATTAATCCTCTCACATCCTCTACTATTATTTGAAACTTTTATGATAAAGCTTTTATTATTTGTTTAAGTAGAAAGTTAAACACCTTTTAAGATCCCATAGCTAAAAGACTTTCTTCCCCTGTCAAATTCAAATCCTTTTTGTCTATTCCATTGTATCTAGCCACATCCATCTGGAGTACTTTAATCAGTTATTTTAATGCTTACACCCGTCAAATGCTTGCAGATCTTATCTTCCTCTCAGAAAGTACATTTGTGATTTGGTTGGCCAGCCCCCTGAATTCCTGTGATTGAGATCAATAAATTCCACAAAACAGCTTGCAAAAATCCACTCTGGATCATGGTAAAATATGGTATAACACACTAAAATAATGTCAAATTAAAGACAAGAAGAAAGTGTACAATTCCCATAGACATACCACCTACAAGATGAGCTTTTAAACTTGCCTGTTGGGTGGAAAGAGACACTGAATCTCAGTGAAATTATTTTATTTAGGAAAAAAACACTGAAGCTAAAGGAAAGACACACAGCCCCCCCCTCCCACACTCCCCATCTTTGAGCCAAAGTACAGCCAAGAATAATGTGTGATATTATCAGCAAGTATTACTGCACTTCTCTGTAGGTTGTGAATGTAATACAAGCATTGGCAACTCAGCAAATAAACTAAGGGCAATTTTCAAATGCTGCAATGGAAATGCCAGGACAATTAAAGAAAGGTCAGTAAAGCATATACACAGTGGCAAGGATCCTAACGCTTATAAAATACCTTGGGAAAAATATTAGAGAGTTTCTGTTAACTCTCTAAATATGCTATCACTGAATGACAATCATAAAATGATAAGAAATGTATGAAAACACAGATATTAATTTATACATATACCTAGTTATCACAGGAATGTTTCAAGGATCTGATTATTTTTTGCATTTTCAGAAAGAAAGGCTTTGGGCATGAAGCCAGTTGTGACCTATTTTCATTTTTAAGCCCTTATATGGTTAGGGCTGGTGTGTTCTGCCAAAGAGAAAGTTAGACAAAGCTAAAGTTAATAGATCCCCAATTCTCCTTTAACTGTGGACCTAAGGATGGTATTCCAAGATTTCACACCATTAAAGTACACTTTTCTGTAGTTGGTTTTGAGTCAGATCTGTCCCCTGTGTTCTCTCTCATACAGCTCACAATATATTTTTCTATCAGGGACCGACTCATTGCCCTCTTTTCCCCACAGGGATGAAGAAAAAAGGCACTCATAAAACATCTGAATTCCCTTTGGGCATGGATTCTTCAGGAAGCATGCAGAGGCATTTATTTCT
Source organism: Spizella passerina (assembly GCA_013401375.1). NCBI lineage: Eukaryota > Metazoa > Chordata > Aves > Passeriformes > Passerellidae > Spizella > Spizella passerina. The sequence goes on from WBNQ01078655.1 coordinate 10,741, forward strand.
GCTCCTTTGGTCTCTGGCTGCTGCAGCACTGCAGCCAACAGAGGGACAGCTCCTGCATCCCACCTCCTGCACTGGGAGCTCCCTCCCTTCTCCTCGCTTAAGGGATGAAGCATGTCCCTCATCATCACACATATCCAAACAACCTGTCTTGGTTTAGCTTCTCCCCTTACTGTGGACTTCTCCAGCATGCAGTAACACACAAACACCTCTTTTAATAAAGAACGGTTTCTCTCTGCTGTTTGTAAAGCATAAAGCAAATTTGCCACAAGAAAGTACCAAAACAAAAAAGCTCCTGTCTGTCATTTGGTTCAGTGAGTCCTTTGGTGTACTGGTCTCATGAAAGACACAATAATAGCACAAAAATATGAGTTCACATTTTGCAATACTTAAGAAGTCCCCAGTAAGACCACAGCTGTGAGAAAGTTAAATTGTTTTCTTTGTAATTGCTCCTCCTGAAGTTTCATATTTTCTGTAGTGTCCCTGTATAGAGTTGAGGTAATGCATACACTTGTGAGGTTAACCTCACTAATTTTGCATATCTGACAGATGTGGTAGGAAAAACAGTTATGCAGAGTAAGAGAAGGCAGCATCCTGAACCTAAATTGATTGCTACATAAGACACACATGCACAGAGTAAATGTGGCACTGTGTGAATGTGCCATGTGGCACTGTAAATGAAGATACAAGAGGTTACAAAGCTTCAAGCAAAAATAATAGTTAGAAATGCTAAAGAAATAATTTTCATCAGCTAAAAAAATTCTATCAAATGCTATAATAGAGATCTATGAAATCTAAATGAACTGCCAATTTTTAAAAATCCATTTCAATGTTACCAACATTTCAAATTGTTTTTTTTTAAAGATGTGTTGAAAGTATTAATATATTCAGTTATAACTTATCCCAAATAAAATGTAGTGATTCTCAATTTGGCATTATATCTGTTTTTGATATTTGCATTACATGTTAAATTATAAACATTAGAGAATCTATCAAAATGTCAGCTGATAATGCAGATAATTTCAAAGAAGATTTTATATTTACAGGGAAGTATGAAGAATTTAGACAGCGAGTTCTGATAGAAAACCAAACTACAATTCAAAGCCCTCAGTATTCTTCAGAACAGGTTTTTCTGCCTTTTTTATAGCAGCTGTTAATGTCACTGTCTTTGGTCTGGTGTTGAATCACATAAAATTTTAGATATTCTAGTATATTTTAATATGAACTGTCTTACCAGACAAACAGTATTGTCAAATATATTTGAATATGTTCAAAATAAAGAACTATGAGACAGGAAAGGAAAAAAGTAAAATTACTTAGAGTAACAGCATATGCAGAAATCACTGAGGACAAAGTACAAAACATCCAAACCAAAAATTCCAATACATTTAATTGGGATTTTGAAAATTTTTCATTGCTAAAAGTACCAGCCTAATGTGGAATAACTCAGTATCTAGGCTAATTTTACAACTAACAAGAGCAATTAAAATATGCATCCATTAATTTTCATTGTTTCTTTAAAGCACTGTGATAGGAAAATAATTAAATTTAACTTTGCATAGTCTTTTAAGAGAGGATGGTGCAGTTTGAAATCAGATTTAGTTTATACATATCTGCATACCAGATAATCTGCCAGACAGAGAGAGCTGCAGCATGAGCGGGGAAAGGGGAAACAGCCTCCACATGGGAGCCCCAGCAAAGAGCCCCAGCTGCTCCCCTCCTCACCACCTGGATGCTGCACACTGCCCAGCTACCAAAGTTTTGCCCCTCCCCAGTAAACTCAGCCCTGCTGTACTTGCTGTGCTTCTCTTTCTAAAAGGAAAAAAAAAAAGCCTAAAAATCATAGAGCAGACACACAAAAATGCATCAATAGCAGAATTGGATTAGTGACTGCTGACAGAAAAACTAATTTCATATTACTAACCTTACACTAAGAATTGAATCAATGCTAATATGAAGTAAGCTGCACGTGATGTACCCATTACTGAGATGTTCATAATATGGGATTAGAACTCCAGCCTCCTATGATTTTATTTGAGATGAGAAATACAAGTACAGATTATGAGCAAGCACAAGGTGTTTTGAAATAGTTTGCAGGAGATGTTGAGTAAACTTGCAGGCATTTTTATATGCATATCAATAGTGGGAAAGGTACTACTGAAGGTAAGCACAACAGTTTGGATCTCTGAATTTTAAGCCACCTGCAAAAATAAAATAGTGGCTATACCTGCTATTAAATAAAAAATAATTTATAAAATATCCAGCTTTTTCTTCAACAAATATGGGTCTTTTGCTATTAAAATTACTATTTATCTAAAAAAATTAAATTTGAAAAATGTTTACATTTTTGTTAACATAGCGTTTCTGCAGCTGTGATGGTGTAAGTATAGATAAGAGACAACCTGAAGGCATAGACAATCTCTTTATTTTCTAATCTTCTATCAGACAAGTTGAGATAATTAGGAAAAGCAGGTACCTTTAAGATTCAGGCTTGCATGAAACATTTTCTTTGTCAGAGAAGCTAATGTGAAAAATATTCTAAGCCTTTGCTGCAACTCCTCAAACTCATCACTACTGAACTGCATATGGGCCACAAAATGCATTTTATAATTGATGTAATCCAGGTTTAAAAAATATCCCTGTTACAGAGAGGCGGCTTCTGGTTTGTTAATGCTTTGGAGTTTTTTTGGGTTTTTTGGTTGTTGTTGTTGTTGTTTGTTTTGGTTTTTTATTATTTTTCTTGTTTGTTTTTGTTTGTTTTGGGTTGTTTGGTTTCATTGTCTTAAATGATTCACTGATAGGGTTAAGCTGTTGTGTTAATCTCATACAAAATAATTAGATGAAACAAAATCCTAGGTTAGAACAGCTCAGACAAAGAGTCCTTTGCTTAAATTACAATGTTCTTCAGTCACCTAGGTAAAACAGGCAGGTGGCACAATTAAAGACCAGAAGAACTGATAGGCCAAGAGACTTTGTGACAGAGAAGGAGATTTGTTTTAGAAACAGAGAGTAAGAGATGTGGCAGTGGAAAGAATGTAAGTAGACATAAACCCAAGGTCTGTACTGGATCCATGATTTTTTGGTAACCTGAGTAGGCTTGAATTTCACTTCTCGGACTTATCTACTAAAAACATTTATATGCATCTCCTAGTGATGATGATTGGGTTTAACCTCAGTCTTTATTGGTCTTTATTTGGGGAGAATCAGCCTCCAACAGCAGCAAAGTATTTTTATTCTTTTTATGTCAATTGTCTATTGAAGTAGTCATAGCTGACGCTTTTCTGAAATTTCCAAAGAGGGCATTGAATATGCAAGACATAACATAACATAACCACTTTGCAGAGAGCATATGCAGGATTCATGCATTGTAAACATTCTTTTATAGGAAACATGTCTTCATAGATTTTGGGTCATGGCTTTGGTGGTTTAATTCACTACATAAACAATTAAGGATTCACTGACTACTGGCAAGACCACCCTTGGCCATAGCAGAAGATCACCTGCTTCATTCATATGAAGCCAACCACCCATCTAAATTTATGTTATCCTACTCCCATTACTTGCACATAAAGCATGCTTTTTCTTATAATTTTAAATTGATTCTTAAAGCATGACTAGACCTGCCTCTTGAAGAAGGACACAACTGTAGCCCATCAGATCTAATACTGAACTTCTGAGACACTATCAGAGCACCGTGTAGTGGTGGAGAGACCAAGGCAGATCTTCACACACATGCAGGGATTTATCCAACAGGACAAAAACCCTGGAGTGGGAAGATGGAGGAAACAAAGACTTTGCTCCATTCTCATGCCTGTTAAATTGGCATGATGTATAGCTATCTGGGAAGAACTAACAAGTAGTTCTTGAGCTTTAAAAACGCATTTTTAAAACACAGACTTGCACTGCAGAGTGAGACTTTACAAGAGGAAGTTTTTCTTCTGGGTTATCTTTTGTTCTCAGTGTTTTCAGAACTTTTGTTCTGAAATCACTGAGAGATAATGGAGGCTCATTATACAATTTTTGAGTTACTTGCAGCACAAAACCTCAGTGGAATTGCAATGGTGTCTTTAATTAGCTTCTTGATTTGCTATTTGGGATTTCTGTGAATTAGGAGAGAGATTAGGAGCTGCTAATAATCTTGCATGTGACCTTCACTCTCACGTTTTAGTGGCCTCTCTAAAGGACAGAACAAGGAGATGTGAAGCCTCTATTTACTGTATTTTTGGAGCTTCTATTTTATCTTCTGAAGTAGGCTTACTCTTCCTACTTACAGTATTTATTTGCAAGCAGTTCCCCATTACAACTGTTCTAATTTCTAGACATAGCGCAACTTTATGTTAGGAACTCAGAACAAGAATGCATCTTCTAGATCACAAAGGTAATGTTAACAAATCAAATGTAATACCTCCCTCCTCTCCACCTTCAAAAAGAAGGCTACACTGGAGTTTTGCTGTCTCTCAATGGTCTTCCAGTCAAGTTCCATCACTCTGAAATTCCCTCATCATGTGCAAAGTCCTTTTCTGAACCAGCTCCTGCTGGGCTGTTCCCCTCTGCAGAAGGATTATGTTAAGCACCGCCCACAGGCTAGCAAACACTCCTGAACATGAAGGAACCACATTAACAAATCTGGTTCAATTTGAATCTAGAATTAATTTTAAATAAAAAAAAAATAAAAGAAAGTGACGGCTAATGCTATGAGGAGGCTCTGCTTCCCATGCTATTTCATTCTATTCCCAAGGTGCTGTGGGCAGTAAAAATAGTTAGGATGGCTCAAGCAGGATAAAAGTGAAACTGTGTACAGGGACAGCATTGTCTTGCAGGCACAAAGCAAGTTGCTTTGTAAGTACGTTATAAAAATAATACAAGCTTCAATTTTACTAATCTTAAGGTCAAGAAAACTTTGTTTGAACTTACCAGGAATAGTTTCCCTTTGAAATTCCTGCTCATTACTCAGTTGTCACATTTAGAAAACCTCCTGGGTAATATGAAAAGCTCCTTGCTGTCACAGCTTCCTCCATGAAGACAAACTGAGCATTTCACTACAAGGATAATGCCACTTTTCTTATAGTAACTGGTTTTATTTGACTGTGCACCAATTTTTTAGACATCTTGAGACAAAACAGCTTTAATTTTCTTTTTTGCCCCTTCACAAAACAGTAACAGAGGCTTTACTAAACTCAAGCATGCTAAAAACTTGATACTGGTAGAGATACAAACAAACCATTAAGTAATTCCATAAAATGACTCATTTCAAAGCTGTTGAAATAATACAGAATTAAAAATTCTACCATAATTTGTGGCAGATTTTTTCTGAAATGAATCACATTTTTTCTGGCAATGAATCACTTCCATTCTTCTCTAAGTGATTCATATTTTTCCTCTTGCAAAGGAAAAATCTAAAAAAATATACTGCTAAAGAATCTGAAATGAGGCAAACCGGCCAGATACCTAATGAAAAAAGTTGTACTCTATAACTTGTGTCTTCTGTGGAGAAAATGGAAGAAAGATACAAATATTTAAAGATAAAATAAGAAAATGCAGGGACTTCATGGGGATACTTTTAATTAAATTTATCTATAAAAAAAGGAATATTCTTTAAAGGTATAGATAAGGCTGTCACCTTCATCTATTTGCAATGTTAAANATTTGTTATTTCATTAGCCTTCATTTCTCTAAGATACATATTAGTTAATGTAATATTACATGGATTTTTTTCTATCTCTGAACATTCACAATTTCCAGGGAACAACCTACTTCCTGTGAAATTTACTGTTTTCTAAAATATGACCATCATTCAGTATTACTATGGTTACTAACTAAAATTTGTACTGAATTGAATACCCCCAGAATTAACATGTTTATTCATCCCAAATAAAAATGAACATGTCCTTCACCACAGAGTAATTCAAAATTGCAAAAGGGGCAAATACATTTGTATTCCCTGTCTAATGTGAGGTGAAGCTGTACAATATCCCACTCTGAAGCAAGGCTCTGAAGCACAATGCTTCACATCAGTTGATTTCTACTTAGTCCAATTAGCCAAAACACGAGTATCCTTATTGTCAAAGTAGCATGAACAGTATATATAGTAAAAATATAAGCACACATTTATTTAGAGGCAACTTCCTTGGTCACATTTACTGGAAGACTAACCAGTCCCTAGATCAAGTGGGATTCCTTTAAATCTGACTAAGTTCTTTAAACTTGTGTTTTTCTAAATCTTTTCCTCATTTTTCCCTAGAATATTACCAGCTCTCCAGGATTCTCTTAGAAACAGCTTAGCTTTGAGCCCACTTGTTTTACCACACTACACACTAAACCAGCATCTTCATGGGATGAATACAAATTAAACACAGACGGAGTTCAAAGGAAAGGAACTAATTTTTGACACTGAATCACCAACTGTGTGTTAAATTTAAACAAATATTTTGAAAGTAGAGCATGCAAATACCATATGGAAAACCAAAATATTACAATTAAGAGCCTAAACCAGACAAACATTACTTAGTTATATATTCAGAACACTACTTGGACTAGAGAAAAGTTTTCTTCAAATTATTGCTTGAATGCTTATTTTTTTCATTTTTATCATAACCCATCCAAAGATCATGTACTGGAACATTTTAGGTATATAGAGTGATACTTTGTGTCTCCTCTGGAATGTGCAGGTAGGAACTAAAACTTTAGACAGGTCATTTATCTGCTAAACCAACGTTCAGTAAGTTTTCTTTTGTCCATACTAATTCTTTGACCCAGCAAGGCAGATTTCTAGTGTATTATATTTCACACATCTACCACAATGTACAGCATTGCTCCTGCTATTACCTGCTTTCAATGAATACTCTTTAGGCTAACATTTCAGCCCTTTCCAGAAAGGCACAGAAAATGGTGTAACATACACATAATCACTTGGTAAATTCCTGTTTCAGAAATACCTTTCTTTAATATTTCCATAAAACAATAGCTACCATTGCATAAGGATTTTCAATTTAGAAAAAAAAACCTCTATTTTTTCATGTGCTAGTATATGTGCTTTTAACCAGAAAAACACATTAAAATGTTTTAAAAAAGAAAGGGTTTAATTTGTGAGGTAGTGCAAGAAAGTTCTCCAAGTACCTGGGACAGCAAGTGACTGCTTTATTGAACACACAATGCAGAGGAGGAAGGAACTCACTTTTGCAGAAGACTTATGTGTAAATCAGCAGTAAGATGCACCACCCCTTTTCAAATGGAGAGTAAGCAATAATTTAAAGTAATCAAAGAGGATTCCTGACCAGAATATTTTCATCCTGTTTGTACAGTGTAATACATAAACTGTACCATTCAGTCCTAAGCCACTCACAGTTTCAGTACAAAAATCCTTTTTGTTATACAAAGTTCTACATGGACTGTCAGGGTCTCAGATCAGAGACAGCATCTACACTACTGAGCAGAGATCATGAAGGTGATTTTTTAACATGATTTTCCTTCTTCATATGCACCTAATTGTATTTCACTACATAAATGTGGTCCTAACGAATACATTTTTTTCAAGCATAATATCTTTATAAAATTACACTGATTTTGATCCTCTAGGGCAGACTTCTAGTCATATTTACTGAATGGGAGGTTTGGGTTTTTAAGAGAATTTAAGGAATACCTTATTAACAATCCCTTGACCTTGCCAGTGTTTTAGCAATAGGTTCAGCCCCTTTTTCCTGATCTGATGTAGATTAGTGTAATTAATTTTCATTTGATTCTCACTATGGTTCTAAAAGAGAGTTTGTTTAAAATCAAGTAAATTTCATCATGGGAAAGCATCCTACAGGAAGAGGAGAGAAAAAAATTTTACTTGCAAATGCACAGTATATTAGGACAAAATACAAGCCCTATCATGGGAGATGAAGGAAATGTGAAGACTCTGTCAGGAATTGTGATGCTTAGGCTGGGCTCTCCACAAACTGCTGCTCCACATGGCCTTTGCATGGTGTGAGTGAAGGGGAGAAGGGCTGTGGGACCAAGCCTGCATGCCAGCAGAACCCCTCATGTGAGCTGTGGCAAAACCCAGCAGTGCTGCTCCCCCTGCTTAGTCCCCAGGGCTTCCAGTCCTCTAACTGCTCAGATTTACTGGCAGGAGACCATGATTTACACTCTATATGGCTTTCACATCCTTGAAAGCAACCACTAGTTAAACTTGAACACACAAATGTGCACATTGCCATCAGATGTACTCTCCACAGATGAATTGCATACTGCTTGCCCATCAGCATAGGATCCCATACAGAATTGAGCTCTTTAAGAAGTTTTGAGCTCCACTGCTCTGCTGGTGACCAAAACAGGCACTCACAGAGGCAACACTTCTGACATAGAAGTGGAAAAGGAAACATTATGGAAGGTTGGATTTTGACAGCCCTATGAGGAGTTGCAGTACAATCTCAGTTGTACAAATAGCAATCTCAAACACATTCCTTCTGTGATGGTAAATGAGTCTGTGTGTCCTGATTCATATGAATGAGGGGTATAAAACATCCAGAGTATTCCAGGTCATCATGTTGAAGCAAGATAATCTATAGCAACTACAAATATGGAACAATGAGATATTGGGTTTTGATACTGCTGTTGCCAAGACTGCTTGGAACATTTCACTGGTTCATGACTATAGCTCCTGACTCCTTTTAAGTGCAGAAAAATGAAGTAGCATTTTAGTAGATATTCCACTACCAGCTGGATATCCTCCCCAAATGGACAAAACTGTAACTAAGTAACCACAGTGATGGCAGCTCTTGTGCTCTGACCCCAGTCCAGCTGCCCACAGGCTGGGCAGCAGCAAAGCTGCAGCACATAGCAGCAAAAGAAAAACATGCTGGATCTGGCTGCTCTTTCAAGCTGTTGGGTTCACAGGCCTGCACACAATTAAGCTGTGTCTCAGCATGTCACTTTTCCACAGTGCTCAGATAAAAGCAGGAAAAATTTTAGATGCTAGTCCAGACCTGTGGGGACTTTTTCACATTTTTCTGAATTGAGTGAGTGAAGGAACAGTGATGCATAAAAAGAAGAAAAATCGCCTGAGTAACTGCAGTGGCTATCCCTTGCAATCCCTCCTGGTGTCTTTTGCAGGGCATCTTCAACCAACCTCATTAGAGCTCTCAAAAGAGTTTCATTCCTATTGACTGAGGAAACGTTCTAAAGACAATTGATTAGGAAAACCTATTCAAGAACATCTCCTGTAGAAGTGGAGTTATTTCTACTGTGCATTTCTAAGCCTGTTTTTCATCACTAGTAGGTAGCACTTTGACTCCTATGTCCAGGTAGCTGAGATGATGAGTAGCTGATACAGATGAGACTCCAGACATTATTTGTGGGCTGGATGACAGAAATCTTTCTGTCAGATATAAGACCTACCCTCTTTCCACTTTTTCACTACTTTTTCAGTGAGTGACTGCAGCTACTGTAAGGCTCAGATTTTCCAGGATGGTATGGCAAGTTTAGACTGTTGTTTTTCCTTCCTTAAAGGCTGACCATTCAGTCACTCAGCAACAGTCTTTCAGCAAGTTTCCTTCTTTGATTTCTTATAATATAAATAATACTATTTATAACATATTATATAATAATTGTTTTACTGTGTTTACCTTCAGTATAACAAACAAGTTAAAACAGGCTGTACTAGAAAACAAACAATATGTCTGAAGGGCAGTATGATGCAGCCTTGACACTAGTAGACATAAATTCTGTCCTACTTCAAAGTCTTCTGCTTGCCAAGTTTCTTTTCTAATATCTCCACGAACTCAGTCAGGCCAGCTCAGTGCCTGTGTTCAAACCACTGCTGCTATGTGGGTACTTTCCCAGTGTGAACCACACTGACAGAAATAATGCACAAAAAAACCTCACATTGCTTTTTCATCATTCAAACCTTTTAATGTACAGACCACTAGTTCTATTTCAACTGTGTGAATAATGTTTTTTTAAAGGTCAGCAGTTCTACTTAGTAGTATTAAGTTCTCCAAAATACTTACTCAGATTTGATGTCTCTCCTGATAGAGGAGAACATAGTAAAGACACCACATTTCAGTGTCACTCTAGCCAGTGTATTTATAGATAAATCACCCAGCAGATACTGCTTTCTTTGAAGGCTGGCAGATATTATAACCTTCTTTTGTGCCCAAATGGAAATAACAGCTTGACTCCCAGCATGGTTTGACTGTTCTCAGGAACTGAAAACTCACAGTTTTTCCAAACATCCTCCTTCCACATTGTTTAATAGTGATCAGAATATCCAGGAAATAGCAAAGTACTTAATAAAAGATCTAGAAGTTATGCTTCTCTGCACCTCTCTTTATGCCTAACTCCAGATACCTGTAGGACCCAGAATCTGTGGTGCTCTTAAGGGTTGTTTTCTCTCTCTTATATACATGAAAAACTGTACAAGGTTCAATTTGCCAAGGCCATAGTTACCTCCTATGCTCTGAACTCTTCTTTCTGGACTTAGGTGAACTAAATTTTAGAAAGATCTGGGAAATGTCTACAGATCACCTCAAAACTACTTGAATTGAGAGCATTTGCCAGAGCAAGTCAATTGTTTAAACTGACTGAACACTTGGATATGAGAAACCAAGAGGAGTAACATTATCTACCAGTCAGTTGTATGCCAAATGCTGTAACCAAGGAAAGATATGACCTTCCAATCAGATGCGCCTATGATAAAAAACAGGTATGAAGCAGAAAACGACAGGAAACATAAGGCAACTTTCTTCATCTAATAAAGTGAAATGATGACATTCATGTGTACAGCACTGAATCATGAAGGAGACAGTGTTATAAGAGAAAAGGGAAGAATTCATATATGGTTTCTCATCTTTCAGATTTTAAAAGCTCCTGTGCTACTGCTTAATGTAGGATATAGGTTTTTATCTGTGATTTCACTTTGTCTGTGTTTGTAACATCACATAAACTATTCCACTGATGGAAAACCTCCATTTTATTACTCCCAACTATCCTGGAGCTGAAAAGCAACTTTATAGATACAGTGTAGTATAGGATGATATGATGCAGTATATACAGTATAAAGACCATAGACTGTCAGTGTCTCAAATACAAACTAGCAGGACAACTACAGTTATCTAACAATCAGAGAAACATAGAATGTCCTCGGTTGGAAGGGACCTTAAAGATCATCTAGTTCTAACCCCCCTGCCATGGGCAGGGACACCTTCCACTAGACCAGGTGGCTCAAAGCCCCATTCAACCTGGACTTGATAACTTCCAGGGACAGGGCATCCACAGGGCATCCCTGGGCAAACTCTTCCAGTGCCTCACCACCTCACAATAAAGAATTTCTTTCTTATTTCTAACAGATATAAGACCTACCCTCTTTCCATTTGAATATCTTCCCCCTTCTTGTGTCACTACATGCCCTTGTAAGAAGTACTTTTCCTCTTACTTGTAGACTCCCTTCAGATATGGGAAGGCTGCAATTAAGTCACCCTGAAGCCTTTTCTTTTCCAGGCTGAAAAATTGCAATTCTCAAACTTTCCTCATTAGAGAGGTTCTCCATCCTTCTAATCAACTTTGTAACTCTCCTCTGCACTCCAACATGTCCTTCCTGTGCTGGGCACCCCAGAGCTGGATGCAGCACTGCAGGTGAGGTCAGAGCACAGCACAGAAGAGCAGAGCAGGGGGACAGAATTCCCTCCCTGCCTTGCTGCCCACGCTGCTTTGGATGCAGCCCAGGACACGTTTGGTTTCTGGGCTGGGAGCACACACTGCTGGGTCATGTACAGCTCTCATCCACCAGTCCTATCCCCAGTCCCTCTCAGCAGGGCAGCTCTCTCTGTTCATCTCCCAGTTCCAGGGGTTGCTATGACCAAGGTACAACACCTTGCACTTGTTTAAAATCACCTTGTTAAACCTTTCTCATGGGCCTTCTTCTCAAGCTTGTCCATGTCACTAATTCTTACAAGCAGTATCTACAGCTAGGTTATATAGGAAAAAAATGTTGAAAAATCACGGCTTAATCTCAAATGAATGTTACCTTACCTTTTAGCACGCACAATTTAGCAAGACCTGTTAGTCCAGCTTTACCTCCTAAATGGGCATCACCCAGACTGTTGCAGTCAGATTATTTTTGAGGATGTCAGCATGTGAAATTTGGAATGAATGGTGCACAAACAAGGCTGTTCAATTCAATGCTGGAATGAATGGTGCTGAGCAGACTGTGCTGGTAATTACAGAGAGACATAACACTTTGTGGGAGAAGGTACCTGAGTGAGGCCTGGGAGTGACCTCATGGTAGAGAAAGAGAAGATTTATAGTGCTGAATGTCAGTAGTGTGTTATGCAGACAGATTCCATTCTCACTTTAAAGTAAACCAAAGATGGCCTATGTTAAGCTAATTGTGACACAATTAATGAAAAATGGCCTAAGAGGGGATCTGGGTAACTCAGTTTTCTAAGCTTAGGCTTTATAAAACCGATGAACTCTTTCTGACTTCAACTTTTGCAGCACTCACAAAATGTAAGAAAAGGAATTCTGTGCTGTACAGAGATCACCTTATGAGCCATTCTCTTTAGTGGCTGCATCTGTTTGCCCCTGTCTTTTTTATAACACTTGCAAGGGGAACAATAAGCAAGAATTATGCAATTAACTGTTTGCTTAGGCATAAATTTCCATCCTTTTTTCCAAAGAGATGGTTCTATGAAATGCAGTTCATATTTCTTAATTAGAACTACTCAACTGAGGGCAATTTGAGGAAGAAAAAAAATGGAATCAATTTTGAAAAAGAAAATAAATAAAAGACTGAAGGAATGGTACTCTTGGGTTAACCTGGCAGTTGGAAGTTGTGAATGTAACTCTTAAGACACCAGGAGTTACATAAAAAAAAAACAAACATAGAATATCATTGAATTAAGGAATAGAAACAGGTTGCAGAAGCCTCGTTTCTAAAACGATATATACATGACTATTGACTGTACATTGTAATAGAAAGGGATGCTCTAGAAAGCCCAAAGGAATAAACAGTTTATGGGGGCTGTAAAAGCAGAGAGAATAAAGATAACTAGGATGATGGACTGAACTTGAGCTTTATTTTACTTTAAGAATAAAAAACTTCCTGCTGAATTCAAGGTGAATGCAAGGCAAGATTTGTTCCATCCTTAGAATACGTTCTGAGTTCTCAGTTCCTTAGGATGTATTCCCATTCCAATGACCTATAAGGGCTGTAGCAAACAGGCATTAGTGTAATACAATAAGCTCTGGCTGCACATCCACTGCTGTTATCTGCTTAAAAATATTGAAAACGATAAAAAGCCCAGAGATCCTGTATCCATACTGATTTAGCTTTGAACTGCTGGAAAGTGAAACAGCTTGCAAACCAATGTCCTGTTGCCTGTGCTCCCCAAACTGCACAGCACAGGATCAGAAATGGCTTTGTGTGTTCTTTTATGAATTCTTCCACTCTACTTAACCTTCCACATAATGCTAATGATACTGATGATGATTCTTGTAAACGATTTACACATGCCTCAATTTCAAACAACTATTAGAAGTAATAAACTAAAAAATACAAGAGATTAGAAGCAGTTCCTCTTACTTCAAAGCACATATTCCAAGTATATCAGCAAAAAAATAGCAAAGACAGAAATTGCCAAAACTGTCATGAATTTCAGCTGTGGTCAGGGAAAATACAATCAGTTGAACATAACAGAAAACAGCGTCTCTTCAGGAGATGAAACTGCAGGAACATATGAACTTTACAAAAGGAGGTGCACAGTTAGGCTTGGGCCTCTGGAGATAATGAGAATAGGAATCTCATCAAAAGTGTTATGATGGAACAGAAGGAAAATTGGGCTTGATGTGGATTGCAGACAGAAGAGATGATTTGAGCTCAGAAAGAAAGAAAAGACTGCTCAGCATCAAGATGCTTTAAAGAAGAGCAAAATGAATTTATCAGTTGCATGGAGATAATAATGTAAGAGACTATTTTTATAATATAAATCAAGACTGTTTTTCATGTGGGAAATTAGAATGTCAGAGGGAAAACACAGCTAAATGATTTCAGTTACTTTCCTCTTATTTTCCTCCTATATTCACTTTGAATGCATTTCTTTTGTATACCACACAGGAAAAAAACAAAAAAGCAAACCAAAAATATTTCTGTTCCTAAGCATGTTGCATGCAGTGTGCCTGCCTCTGTGAGGCCAAGGTAGAAAACAGGCATAAAATAACATAGAGGAAGACAGAATTTTTAACAAAATTTTTGCAAGAAAGCCCACAGCATCTAAGAGAAGGGTATAAACTGTGTTATGCAAGTTTCCTGGTGTAGTCACTTAGATCTGTATTATGATCTTGCTCTGCTCATCTGGCATAAACCTCTTGCATTAGTCTTTGGTAGTCCCTTCTGTCCACAGGTACCTTAGTGACCACTTGCTCTCCCCTTCATCCGGAAGTTAAACAAAATCCTATTCCAGTGCCTTTCAGGGATTTGCCTTTAGTAACAATAAAAATAAGGTAAACTTCAGCCTAAAAATTCTGTTGATGCCATTTCATTTCATTGAGCCTGTTGCTAAGATGACAACTTAGGGACTTCTGAGCCCACACCCTAGATTCTATCTTCTCAGGCAGCTACTTCCCCCTCTTACATCCAGAAGCTATGAGTCATCTGCCTCACTGTGCCAACAAATATCTCTTAGCCTTTTTCAGGCCTGAGAGAATAATAGCAGAAGGAGATCTTCACGCAGATTCTAATAACCTTTAAAATCAGAACAACTGTGTGGGACAAAATTTGGTCTTAAAGGTCTTTCAGAAAACACACGTTAGAAAGTAAATGCTAATTAATATGTCATTTCAGATAGCACGTCATACTGAAACACTATCTAATATCTGCCAAGGAGAACAGTTTCCAAGTCTGTCTAAACCAAGCTAAACAGAGTGAAGGTTCTTAAGCATTGGTGGTAGTGATTTATTCTAGCATGCTGAAACTTCATTATAATTTTGCGTTCAGAGTGTGATCTTGCATTCCTCTGCCATAAATAAAGTCAAATCACTCACCCTACAGTAGCTGTGAAGCCAAATGAAGGCTTTTAAGTTTTAAATTTCCTGAAATGCCTTTATTCTAACTTGCAGAAGTTCAGGACATTTCTCATAGACATGTTATTGCTGCTGCAGGAAGCAAGAGATGCCTTAAACTGTTCTGTGAGCAGCCAGTCGTGGGCTCTCAAAAGCATCACAGGCAGGTCCTTTTTCAGAAGGAAAGGAGCAGAATGCTGGATAGATATTTACAGTCTAGAAATAGTTGTTTCCCACCAGACAGAAGGCAGGGAAATTTCTATTACTCCACAATATGATACACACCTATGAGAGTAAGAATGTTGTCTTCCCACTGAGCACAAAACAGAGCTTCAGAAGAAAAGGATATCAAGCAATGGATCCATGGTCTAATCAGCAAGACAGCTATGATACATTTGTTAAAGGAAGCATATTTAGCTCAAAACTGACTGGCCAATAGAGCTATCTGGCAGAAAGGCATGTTTTCCTTTTGAGAAAACGTACAAAATATAACAGCAAGCATGTCAGCTGGAGAGGAATAATGTAGAATATCATTAGGAAAGCTTAACTGCCAATTTGCTTTCTTACAAAAGAATATAAAGGGTGCCAATCCTGACCACTTCAGTTATCCTATGTAACTGTAAAATGCCCGTGAAGTATTTAATGCTAATTTTATCCCGTTGTTAACACAAAATACCACAGAAAAACTACTGAATAATCAGAGAGGTTCCTTTCACCACAATAATTATTACATTCCAGTGATGCCTACAGAATACTAATCCCTCAAATTCTACAATGTGCTTGTCATGGGTGGGACCAATTAAGTAACCTGAACTCCGCAGCTGTGTCTGTGATGCTCCATAATCTTGTTTCCCTTCACCTGTCATTTGGTGTGATTGATGGCATGTTTGCAAATCTGTCATGATATCCAAAGGCAGGAGTGAGAGGCTATGGGCCTCCTGCATTTCAGCTCATTACATTTCCCATTTCAGAACACTTTCACAAGATATCAAACAATTTCTTTTTTATTGCATTGTTGTAATGGAAAATAACTGGGAGGGGTTCTTCTACCTTGGTTCCAACACAATTCTGAGAGCAAAGTTCTGACTACCTGGTTTGAAAGGGGCAACAAAGCTATCTCCTTTCTTGGTCTTTTCCCACACATTCTTATCTTCTACCTTTTAGTGGATTTATTCCCAGAAAAGCAGAGACACGATTGCCTGCTGTCAAAGAAATCCACAGCACAAGTTTTGTACTTTTTCACAGTGCTTCACACTGTTGGTACTTTAAAGGCTAGAATACAATCTGATGTTTTACTTAATGTGTCCTGACAATCAATAAAGGTAACCACTGTCAAAAAAATTAACTGAATCATCTGCAACATTTAAATACAAATGCAAACAATAACAGGTTGTAAGCCTGCAAATGCCTGGAAATTTCATAGCCTTTAAATTGGAGTTATTAATTTTATGTGTCAAAGTTAAGCATAGGGAGTATTAAAAAACTTACAGGATAAGGTGTTGAGACTATTGAACATTACAAAGCATATTTTTTCTAACAATTAAAACATTTGACCAAGATTGACGATATACAGGTTGCTTTTTGTAAGCCAGTAGCCATCTGCATTACCTGGAGAAAATACTTGCATCTGCTCTTCACGTGCCTTATCAATGACATTAGAGCCAAGGACATTCTTCAGCTTTGCAAACTGATACAAAATGATTAAAACCATAGATATTTATGGTTTTTTTAGCATATTTGTACAAGACAAACAAGCTTCAATAGTAATTTCAGAATGAAAAGGTATTTTTTTCTAACTAAACTTAAGTGAAAAATATGTTTAAGCAACTACAAATAGATTAGGAGACTAGAACATACCTAAATGTGCATTGATGGGAATCCAGTGAGACTGCTAATGTCTGGCTTTCAGCCCTAAGAGGAAATGGCTCAGAGACAAAACCTTCCTTTGGAAAGTTATTCACCCCACGTGCCTTCATTGCCATGCCTTGCTGGATGAGCCACCCATTCCACACGCACCTCTCTCTAGGATGTCCACATCTGGGACAAGATGAGACCTTTTACAAGAGAAATAACAGGAACATAAATTCTAGACTAAATGTCTGTCAGAACAATCATGGTACAAATATCTTGGATATATCTACCATTTTTCAGGCCATCTACATTTATCTTCTCATGTGTATTAGCTGTAGAAGACAATTGAACTCCCTAAGGCAATTTTAAGGGAGTTCTAGATGACATTTTATAAATATTCTTTCTCCCACATAACCTAAAACAAGATTTTAACTTTTCTCCCTACATTTTGAATACATTAAATAAGGAATAATGAAAGAATCTTAGAGCAGCTATGATGTTAACTCATGGTTTTAAAGTTTCATTTCAATTTAAAGAACCCTATTAAAAATAGCAAAGCTTAACTATTTCGGAGGGGAAAAGCATTTGGAAGGGACAAAATATTTGAAACATATTTCTAAAAATATAAGAACTCATATATTTGGCCTCATTTCTGTACTTATTAATTCATTTTAAGTGAAAATGGTTTCTATTCAATGTTATCTGCATTTTAGCTCCTGTGCACCTGATGTTCTTAAACTGTCCTTATATACCTGCATATACTGTACCCACGTTGTCAGTCTGAAAATCAGTGCAACAACTTATTTTTGTCACTTATGGAAAACTTCAAAAGTCTAGATTTTTAATTCAGTTTGGAAAAGCAAATATGTGATTTCTGCTTCAGGAGTGGGCAGCATATCCATCAGTAAGATCTTCACAACCACTCTGGTTTGTTGGCTGAACATCAGCAGGAAAACTGCATCAATTCTCACACATTTTAGAAACTACAATTGTGCTGCAGTCCACAGGATTTTCTTTTTAGATAAGAATTGTTTTTTTCTTAGTGAAGTCATGATTTCAACTGGACCAACAACACCACAAGCAACCCTCTGTACCAGTATTCTGAGTAGACTTGCACATTCTGTTCTTAATATAGATCTGTCTATGCTGTGTGTATACACATACAAGTGTATGTTGATACACACAGCATGGACAGATCTATATTAAGGACAGAAATTTATTTTCAAGTTTTCACACTTGGTCTTTGATATCAGAAAACACTTGTGAGATATGATGAGTGATTTTCTTTGTGTGCATAAAAAGCTGAATAAAGACGGGATTTTTGGTAAATATTAATTTCAGTATTTTCATTAGAACAAGATTGCAGCACAATTCAGTTTAAAGGAAATTCATAATTTCCCTACTCTTCCTAAAAAGAAACCCCAACAAACTAATACAAGAAGTGAGTTCTGTAATGGCTTGCAGCAAGAAACTACAACAATATTGTTTTAACAACAAAGACCAAAAATACGAAAAATGAACACGTGAGACTACCATGACACAAGAGGAGTACTCACACAGGGAATAGCTGTAACCAGGACTGTTAGTAGAGCACATAAAATGTTACCAAGACTGAGGGCACCCCGCAGCATTCTGAGAAGTAGACAGGTGTGGGTAATATGGCAATGATGTAGTGCATAAATTCTGCTTCTTTCTTCAATAAGCAGCACATGCAGCTACTGAGCTATCTCCAAAGGGAGCCATAGCAGCTCCTTTATAGTTCAGCTGTGATTAACTGGAGCTAATTTCACCATAACTTAGAGCACTAAGACGTGCCACATCTCAGTGGGGTCTCTGTGAACCCACAGCTCTTCAGTGCCTTGCAAAGGAACATTGAACTTTTCGTTTTACTAGCTAGCATTAACAATTCTTAAGGTTCCTAGAGTCAGTTTAGTACCCTGATAGATGAGGTATTCAATTACTTGGGATAGCATTTAAGAAATGATAAAAACAACCCGGCTTAGGCTCCTTAAAATGTCTCCCTTTAGTTTTCCACCACAATGACAACTTCCAAAAAAACCAGACAATGTACACAGATCGTGCATCTGGTGTAGGCATAGGGAGTAGTTTTTCATTGTTTCCCTAACACAATTCTAAGCCCATGGGACAGCTCATCTTCCTTATATTTTCAGTATTTTTACTGTGTTTTCACAAGAAAGCTCCTTGACAAGTTGTTGAGACTGCCAAAAGAGAAGGCAAGTGAAGTGAATGTGCAGAAGTGAAAGCCATCCAACCAGAACAAGAAAAGTGGCCCCTGTGCTCTGGGCCTGTACTGACCCCTGGATGGTGGCCAATGCCCAGTGCTGGTGGCTGCAGCAATGGAAGAATTGGCGAGGCAGGACTGCTGCATTGTGGCCAGACACCACTGCAGGGGTAGAAAACGTGACCCTGAAGGGACATGACACAGATGTCTAAACCCTGTGCCACTGAAGAACACTGAAATAACCAACAGGTAGATAAGGTTGGCAAAATGGAAACAGCTCAGACAGACTCAGACTGGGAGCAGAAGTAGGAGCAGTTTGTAGCCTGATGGCTCCGTGACACATCAGGACGTCTAGAAAGAGAGACAACACACACACAGATGTGCTTGTGATCGAGGGGTGGATGCTGATTTCATCCAGTGCCCTGGCTACAGTCAGCAGTGCTGGCACAGCATCAGAGCTGTCTCTCCAACATTCCACCTCCCATCTGGTGGCTGGATATGGGAAAGTCCTGGGAGGGGACACACCTTGCTGACCCACAGGGGCATTCCTTACTTACAGTGTTTGCCTTCCCGAGAAACCACTACACATGCTTTCTCTTCCTAGGCAGTGGACGAATATTGTCTGATCATGAGGAAATACAGAGTATTTTTTTAATCTTTGCTTGTGCATGCACAACCCTTTGCTTTTGCTTTAGCAAACCGCCTTGCCTCAACCTATGAGTTGTCTTCCATCTTATTTTCTCTGCTCCCTTGCATTTCCCCCATCCAGCTGAGAAAGGGGAATGGTAGAGCAGCTTGGGGGATACTTGGCATCCAGCCAAGGTGAATCCAGCACACATTGTAGGAATACTAATAATTAAATACCATTCCAATGGCCAGACAAGATATTCCACCTGATTCAGGGGCAATCTAATGAAATTCAGTGAGGTCAAAGTAGCTGGATTCACTTGATTTGAAATAGCTAGGATATAGATCAGTGTTAAAATTTCAGCCCAGGAAAAAATTAGAATATTAAACTATTTTGCAGAGGGATATCTACAGCTACAGTTGACAAAATACAAAGTACAATCAGTAGCTGTGTGAAGAAGTAATTTCCCTTTATGCTACAGTTATAAAGCAAGTATATTACAGTTGCTGTTAGATCATTAATCATTTTTACTACAGTAATGCCTAAAACCATGCAAAAGATGAACCTCATAGGATTTGGTAGCATGCAGACACACAGCAAAAGACCACAGCTATCCTGAAGAATTTATAGACTAGGCAAACAATATAGGTACCTGAGGAGAAAGTGATGCAAAAAATGAGCAGTGTGAACAATGCAATCCCAGAAAATGTCAGGTTTGCAATGGGAATAAGCACACAATATGCTGAGAAGGGAAGAGGGGGAACAAGGGGGCAGTAAGAAGCTCAAGCAGAAAAGACAAAGAAATGTAGATGAGAAGGACCAGGATGGATACACCTGGGACAGAAGCGAAGTAAAACTGAGGTGAAGGGTGTTGGCAGAGATTCAGAGCAGACATTCACTAAATGGAGGGGCAGAGGCAAGCCTGTCAGAAATGCAGAGATAGCTCAAGACTGTAGGTAGCCTGCAACAACAGCTGGGTGAAATCTCTGAACTCTCTGTTTTGCCACATGGTTGCCCTAGAGCTGGTGAGAGTTCCTCAGTAGGTCAAAAGGTATTTGGAAAATGGATGTACCTGAGACAGATGATGCACTGATTTGTTCTTGTATACGCTCTTACATAATTGTGTTTATATATACCACACCACAGAAAATAATTTATTTGCCATTTTGGACCACAGAACTATAAAAGTAAAGCACATATGACACCTGCCTTAAAAATTATACCAGCTGTCACTCTTTGATTGAAACAAATCAGCTTTGTAACCAAAACAAAGTGAAATTAAGATCTTTATTCTTGAACAGATATTACCAGTGTATCTCAAAGGATTAGGATAACTGTCAGTCATAATACAGTTTTGCTCTTCAATATTTACTGATATATTTTCTCTGCCCTAAGCACAGAGTGAGGAGGCAGTAAAAATCAGACTGAAATGAAATCTCTTCAGCAAATGGGAATTACAACTGACATTACAAAATTAACAAGAACATTGGAAATACAGTGGGTTGGTTTTTTTCCTCTCTTTGGTGTCACCAGATGTGTTACACAGCAGAGACTCAAAAGGGCATATTAAATCTAATACTGCTTGCAAATTCATGGTAAAGCACACATGGATACCGTTTCCTATGAAAAAATCTCTTCCTATGATCAGCTCCATAAAGTGAAATTGCTGATTCCACAGAAGTCTGTGGAATGCCTCTGGTGGGGCATTGGTCTGGAAGGCTCTGGTTTCATGACCTCCATGAAAAATTATTTTAAAGGTGTTCTTTATCTACTGAGCAGGGACCCAACCTAGAAATAGTGAATATAAAGACCTCTTGGTACAAGCAGACTAAGAGATGTTCCTAGAGCAATCCTTTCATAAAGGAATATAAGATCAATAACGCATATGAATAAGGGATGTGGTTGCACAGATGCATAGGGAGAAAACATAAGAAAAAAATCCATTCTGGTGGTAATGTTGTAAAAGAAACAGAAAATTAAGAGTATCCTCAGAATACAGATTTTTTTTTAAACCCCTGAACTTTCTCTACCTTACTCAAAAGAAAACAGATCCATAATCTATTTAGTGTATACATTCTATCAAAAAGAGAACATACTAAAGCAATCTTCATTCTGTCAGCAGTGGAGTTAGTGACCTGGAGCTGAAATAAATGTCTGAAAACAAGCAAAATGCACACATTGTCACGGAGCATGGTCATCCACTACAAAATCCATCAAAATAAGCAACCAATCCTCTGTCACTTGATGTCTTATTCATAATTCAGAAGGTCACTCTTTAATTTAAAGCATTTTAGATCAACACAGGAATAACTTGGTGAAATGTATTGATTTCTGGATGTTCTGAATGTTTTCTTAACAAAAATATCTGTACTAGGTGCAAAAAAAA
>WBNQ01078657.1:0-20618 GCA_013401375.1 Spizella passerina
CTCCTTTTTTCCAGGTTAAACAAACCCTGCTCCTTCAGCTGATCCTCTTAGAACTTACTTTTTTTTTAATTTTTATTTTTCCAGATCCTTCACCAGGTCCTTTCCCCTTTTCTAATTTCTTTCCAGCACCTCAGTGTCCTTCCTGAATTGAGGGGCCCAGAACTGGACACAGGGCTTGACATGTGGCCTCACCAGTGCCAAGTACAGCAGGGCGATCACTGCCCTGGTCCTGCTGGTCACACTATTTCCAATACAGCTCAGGATGCTATCAGTCTTGGCCACCTGAGCATATTTCTGGCTCGTATTCAGCCACCTGTCAAACAGGACCCCCAAGTCCCTTTCTCCTGAGCAACTCTCAAGCTGCTCTTTTGCCAGCCTGTCTCACTGGGTGGGGTTGTTGCAACCCAAATGCAGGGCCCAGCACATGGCCTTGTAGAAGCTCCTCCAGCCATTTTCAGTCTGTCTATCCAGCCTCTGCAGAGCCTTCCTGCTTCCAGCTGATCAACACTCCCAACCAACATGTGTCCTCTGCAATCTTACTCAGGATGCATTCAACCCAAATCATTGACAAAGATGCTAAACAGGACCATCCACAATACTGGACACTGAGGAACAGCAATACTGAATCCTGGGAGTCATTTCACCAAGTCTAGTATGAAATCGCCCTAGCTTTTCAGGAGTGGGCCCCTGTTGCATCTTACTGCCTTTAGTTGGATAAAGGAGAGTGATTTGTGGCTGAGCAATGTTAGGTGTTGGTGCATCCAACGAGGTTTCCACATGGATTCTCACAAAGCCACAGTGGGAGGGCCCGTGAGCAAACAGCTTAATTATTGACTGCTGTTCCAGTTGTGTATGTGATAGACATAAGGCTACAGGAAACTGGCCATGGCCTGAGGATTAAGAAATTTTGTTTATATTCCTCTTTCCACTACTTGGTTGTAAAATGACCTTGGATAAATCCTACGACCATATAAGGTCTTGGCTTTCCCATCTATAACTTTAATAGCACTCCCTTGAAAAGCACTTCAAGACCTTTCAAAGAGAGTAATAGGATTTCTCTTTACTAAATTGTTCCATGGCCTAAGAAGCCTCATTTGAAAACAACTGTTTCCTACTGGCTTTTAAAGAATTCAAATGATTAATTAATTATTTTGCAAAAATGGTTGCTTTTCTTTTAGTTTCAATGCTGAGATAGTTAGCATCTATTTTCTTTCAAAGGAGGAGTTTGCTATTTTATATTTTTTCCATTTACTAAGATGGATAAATAGGAAGATGGCTTATTCTGATATAGGATTGCAGGCAGAGTTTTACTGGCTATGAATTAATCCTGAACAGAAATATTTTAAACATTTCTGGGTTTTGTTTTTGTGTATGTAGAAATAGTTGCTTTATGACGTCTTTTGTATCAGAGTTCAGCCCCATTCCAAACAGCACTGCTTCCTGTGAAATATTATCACTTGCTTTTCCCATCTGTTTACTTTTGTATAATAAAATGAATGCCTAAGGCAAGAGATCTGTCCTGCAAGGTGCTCTAGGCATCAGTACTTCCCACCAAAACCAGTGAAAGCAAGGCTGATGGTCATGGGCAGCCTGCTCTAGGTGACCCTACTTGAACAGAGGTGTTGGACAAGTTGACCTCCATAGGTCCCTTGCCACCTCAACCATTGTGTGATTCTTTGACAACTCTGACAGGCCATGGATTTGCTTGCCTTTTCCACTCTGGCCTGAGACTGTTAGTTTGGGAGAACATGGCTATGTTTGTGCTCTCCCCAGGCATGTGACCCCCAGGGGAATTTGAGAATATCTGTGATTGACAGGATGCAAGTCACAAGCTTTGCTCCTGTCTCCTCCTCAAAGAGCCACAGAGGCACACGAGGACTTGACAAAAGTGCTGAGGTCATGTAAAGCATTCATCTTGTCCAGGCCCTGTGGATCACAAGGGAATCACTGCCATAGAATGGATTAATTTGCCTTACAAAGATCAAGGAGATGGCATGTGATAAAGTTCCCCAAAACAGGAATACTGTGGGAGTGGTGAAAGGAATTTTCTCTTTCCACCTTCTGTGGAATACAACCTGCTGGCACATCATTTGCAGGAGCAGTGGGACTCATACCTTTGGGTCCGTGCCCTCCTTTCACATGTCTCTGCCTCACACTCCCGTGACTCAGCCCCCCATTCACCCCTGTTTTGTGAGAGAGAGTGCTGATCAGATGGATCTGTAAACCTGCCATCATTCCAGATGGAAATAGGGGTCCAGCTGGGTCTCTGATCTTTAAGGAGACTTGTTCCTTCTAGGCAATTTATGAGCTTTAATCCATAGATTTGCAAGGGGGCTATTTTTGTATTGTGATTGTCACCCTGTGACAATCCAGGAACATGTTCCATCCAGGAACACGCCCATGCCCTCTGAGGTCACACAGGAGAAAGAAAGAAAGAAAGAAGCAGAGAGGACCACAGAGGTTATGCTCACTGTAACAAAAAAATTCAAAGCTGCTGATTCATAGAAAGGATCACAGCTGTCCCATGGGTCACAGCAGCCCCATGGGAATCCATCTCCACATACTGTGGAATTAGTCTATGGAACTCATTGCTGCTAGACTACATTGGGAACAAAACTTTGCAAGAGACAGAGAGAAGAAATCCTATTTTTTGCTTATTTAGGATAACCAGTTTCATAATAAATTATACACAACATTTTTTTTAAAGATACAAAACCTGATGGAATGAAGGTGAAGTTCCAAACACAGGGATAGGGAACAAAGTATTGTTTATTTCTAGCATCCTGTATCCTTCTCCAAGATGACTACTATTGTCTGCTTCCTTAGCTGGAATTAGGTAAGATTTGGTAATGAAATTCTCAGGTGGGACTGGTGTTTGGTTGTTCCAGTGTCTGCAAAAAGGAGATGGTATTGTCAGTCAATCTGCCAGTTCAATCCTATACCTCTCAATAGATACTGCTAATCATTAACACTGTCAGTAATCAAAGGACTAATGGGCTTGGGGATGGACCCCTTTGCCTTTTGAGTGGCTTTCTTTAGCAGCATGGTGCAGCTTCTGGTCAGGTAAGGGTTTGAGTGGAGGAAGTGGGCATTGGAGCATTCAGCTTTGCCCTGTGAAACGTTGCATAGCCAGGTGATAATGTGTGAGTGACCCCCAAGACAAGCAGCCAGCAGCTGCGTGGTTTGCACTGGAATGAAAACTGCTCTAAAACCAGTGCTGCCATCATTAGTATGTTTGATAGGGAGATAATGCCTTTTCCTTTTGATAGGGAGCAAGACTTTCCACTCTCCTTGTGAGAGGTTTTACTGGTATCCTCCAAGAGGTGCAGTCTGTTGGTCTTTGACTCCCTTCTGCATCCTATGTTAATAGGAATTTCCAAGGACTCCACTTTCCAACTTCAGAAAGTTGCTCTTTTCTCTCCTTTATAGAGAATGAAATGATTTTCCTTAATTGCTCCCAGTCAGTCTGTCTCATTCTTCTTGGGGGTTCTGGATCTATTCCCTTGACAGCTTCTTGCCAGACTGCTGTTTCTGAGAATGCTCCGCCTTCCTTGGGCTGTAGTCTTTTATTCCAACCACTGCTAATCAGTGCATACATATCTGCAGAACATGAAGTAGCTGCTCAACACATTAACTCCTTAGTGACTGGGTAAGTGTGGGGCTGGAACTCAACATTCTGCTCCTTAAAGAATATGAAACCATGGGGCTTCCTGTTTTCTTCTGGGTGGTCTTTCTGGAAAGGAAGCACTTTGCTAAAGAATAAAAGAAAACCTGATTTTAAGGAATTGCCTGAGGAATATAAATTCCCATAGGAAAAAGCAGAACAAAATTTCAGTCTCCAGTCTCAGCTAATTTGTTGTTTTGGGGAAAATTAATTGACTACATGAATAGTCATAAAAATAGGAATACTGCACATGGCTATTCTTCATTCTACCTTACAGGGTTTTTTTCCTTTGTGCTTAACAGGAAACCTTGCCAATCTAACAGGAGTGGCAGAGCTTAGCTTCATCACTGAGTGCGCTGTAAGAAATGTGAATCCCTTAATTCTCAGGGAGGGATGTATGGGGCTGCATTCTGTCCTCCATTTTCTGTAGAAACTATCCCATCCAAAATCATAGGGCAGTGTCATAGTGCAAGAAGACCTTCAGCTATTTCACACTGGCGTTGATACATCAAGATTCTTTTATGGCAATTGTTTAGAGCCCCTTGGTATTCAGCCTCTGACTTGGTTTATTAATTTAATTATTATGATAGCTTTTGGAAGCTGTCCTTAGATCCCTTAGATATTTTGTGTTTTTCTCCCCAGTGCAATTGTATATCCTCATGTTTTTTCTTTCCCTCTTGCCTTTTGGTATTCTAAGTGATACTAAAGTTCCACTGCCAAGAAAAACAAGAAAGATGAGGCTTATTTTCCCTGTTCTTTGATCTCTAATGAATTTGAGTCAGTAAATAATATCTGCTAGCGGTTCTTGAGTGTATCACATCTCTCAGAAAAACACACTGAAACTTCTATAACAATTTAAGGAGAAAAGTGTGCTGAAATTAGCCTTTCATTGTCTGTATTTGACCAGGAAATACAACTTAAAAAAATTATTTATATTGTAGCAAAGCCAAATCGGTGGCTTTTCAGATAAAAGAAAAAGAGATAATTCAGAAAATAAGAGGAAGAAGACACTTGAGCTATTTTTGTAGCTGTCTGTATGTTTATAGACAGAACCATCCAGATGATACTGATCCATATTGATGTGGGACTGTTAAGGTAGAAACAGAAGGTCTTCTTTCATCAGTAGGAAAAAGAAGGATAAATTCCACAAACCCTGATACTGTGGGGAGAAGAAATTTTCAGGATCCAGAGACTTTGGGGTGGTAATGTTTAGTGATTAGGCAGGGTGGAAAACTTTCAAAAGATACTGCAGGAAGTCCCATAGAAGGGCATCTCAACATCTTTGTTCAGTTGTTTACAACTGATTTTGTGGCAATGGGTTTATTGGGAAAAGAATAAAAAGATTAAGTATTGGGCCCTGGGGAAGGTGTTTTGTTTGTATATACATATATATAAACTCACAAATGCACACACACATCCATGCACTTACTGACATATGAATGGACATGTTTATGAAAGAAAGTTGGCATTCTCAAACTGCCAAAAAAGAAGTTTGCCACCATAAATGGAAATGGAGTGTTTTGGGCCAGGATCAGTGAAAAGTGCCTAAAGAGCATGTGAGAGTTGGATTTCAAAAGTGCCTGAGTGTAATACCAAGATTATATTTGCCTACATATTTTGGTAATTTAAAAGAATACTGGGTACCTCCATCCTTTGGGCTGTAGAAAATAACTTTATTTTCTCTTGTCCCAGAAAATCTGCCATTGAATCCAGGTGCAAGAGCAGTAGAGGAGGCTTGCACTCTTAATACCCAGGCTGGGATGTTTTGTTCTTTGCCCTTAACTGGAAAAGTTGAGCGAATCTCATAGGAATGGCAGAGACCAGCTGGCCACGACTGATTTTTTGGCTGGTCCTGCCAACTCTTGGTGTGAATTCAGGAAAGGGAACTGCCCTGTTGGCTCTGGAACTCAAGGGTGGTACAAAAATGATCCAATAATCTTTATGAGCTCTTAGTTCCTTATCACGCTACTCAAGGAACTTGCTGTTTCTGCCTAAGTGAGACTTGCAGCTTTAGGAGGAATAATCCTGTATATCTTGGCAACAGCTCTGACTTCCCCCGAGGTCTCAGTTATACAAGACCCTGTTGCTTCACACACACAGCATTGTCTGTGCCTGTGGAACAGTGTCAGGGCTTGAGCGGTCTCTGGGCTGCGGTCACTAGATGGCAACATGATCACACACAGAGGCACGTTTCCTGTTCCCTTCCTTGGAAGACACGCTGTCTTGTGGAAGGACCCAGGACCGGAAGATTGCATTCAACTTCCTTGACGCCTCAGAGCTTTCTAAGATGGCAGTCAGTGAGTACAGCCTTACAGGAGAAAATCTGTGTCAGACACTGCATCTGCAAGTTACTTCATATTGCTAAATTCTGAATGTCACCAAAGGGTCTCATCATCTGCCTTTAGAGTTGTAATGAAAAAAATTCAATTTTATTTTTCTTGGTGATTCTTAACACAATATCGTTAAAACATAATTTTCAACTTTCTGTTTAAGTCTGTTAAGTCTACATGTCTGTTTGCACAGGAGTGCATTTATAAAACAATTTTTATCTTGTGCCTAGATATTTAGAAGATCAGCCCCTTTGGGTATCAAGGATTCAAGTTTTCTTGTAGGCTGTTGATAGTGCGTTGCTGAATTCCAGCTTAGCTCAGTGGAAAGGGGGACAGCAACCCCGGCACATTTCATTTTCACTTGCAACTCTGCTTTTCTTCCAGAGATGGAGCATCCTGTTTGCTGGAAGAGCTGCAGTCTCAAGTCCTGCTAAGGGAACATTATGAGTTAGCAATGGCCATTGCTGGTGGAAGAAGTATGAATACACAGACTGACACAAAATGCCATCACAATTATGCAGAGGTTTCTACAACAGCAAAAAATTTTCATTTGCATTAATCTTGTTGCTGTCCTTTCCCAAGCTGTGGGGTCAGCACATTTAACAACTGCAATGTTCGGAGGTAATGAAATTAATACATTGAGGCTACTGGGATAACTCATGTCTTTTTACATGATTAACATTATTTCTTTGGCTGAAGGCATTGGTGCCTCTGTTTTAAGATGTGTCAGAATATTTATCAATTTTTTGGAGGACTACATACCTTGTAAATACTCTTAGACGTGTATCCACTTTCCAAAATAATCATCAAGGGAATGAACATTCATTAGCTCTGTGTTTACAGTAAGTGGATCACAAAATATTGGCAGGGCCTAGACATTTGTGTGCCAGCTGACTTGGAAACTTTTGGTGGCTGAACCTTTCAGAGTGATTGAAGTTAATGGGAAATGATTTCAGGGGCAGCACTCCTGTCTGGGTCTGTTACCAGCTGTAGAAGCAGTATCTTGCAAAGGTGAATTAGTCACCAAGTACAGATAACTTCTCTGTGCCAATACGCTGCCATCAATCTGAAGTATTTTGTAAAGAAAAATGTCATCTTAATTGTGCAATGAACACAGTGTTTTCTCTCTGCTAAGCTGTTTACCCAAGACCTTTCTGCACCTTTCATGTCCACAAAAGACAAACTTGTCTGCCTGGCCTTCATAGGTACTGTAAGTGCAAAACAGTTACTGCTTTCAAACTTAAGCAGGTGCATTATTCCAGGTCTGTGAGAAATCTTGCAAGCCAACATTTCCTGGTGCACTGGTCTCAACCAAAGGCATCATCTTCATGTGCAGCCTTACAGAAGGGCTCTTTGCTGGGGACAGACCCCCACAGATCCCCAGCCATCTCACTCGCTCTCTTCCAGTGATGCATTCATCCTCAACTGAGACTTCTGCCACAGCTACTGAGAAACAAAAGGGAACAGGAGGAAACACAAGGGCATGTGAAATTCCAAGTCTACCTTCCTCCTTCCAGAAGGATTTCTTACTTCAGTGTTGCTGCAGTGGTGGATTCATTCAAAGACTGTAGTTCTCTTGCTCTCTTGACCAGTGTCCTCTGTTTCACCTTAGAAATGGTTTCCTATACCAGCCATTCTTTGGGAGGAAAAACTACCACCTGTAATCCAGCTGCTGTAGCTAGTCAATATACTATTATTGCCTGTTCAAGTTATTTGATCTTTTTTTCTTCTGACATCTTCACTCTGATCCACCTTATTTTTCACTCCAGTTAACAATAATAGGAATTAGTAATGGAGAAATGAGCTCTTTACCCCTTATACTTTCTTGTGCCTCCCAGGCACAATACGGACTTGGTAATTCAGTTGGAACCTTGTGCAGAAGGGCAGAGTTAAAACCTGATTCAGAAGTCCCCAATTTTATTTTACTTTATATTTTAACATTTCATTATAGCCCCATATGAGTATATGCCTGATAGAAAGCATAAATGCACAGAGCCAGATTTTCCTTGGAGGGCTCTATTCTGCACGAGGTGTTAAACAGCTGCACAACCACAATATCTGCCTAGAGAAATCCCACTGCAATAAATGGAATTACCTGGATGGTGTAAATAAGAGCAGATTCTAGCCTCAAGGCTACTTGCAGTTATTTTGATTTTTATTGCTGGCCAACAGATGAATACTCTTTCCCACAACAGCCTGCCAATAAAATAGCACTGTTGTTATGATTCTGGTGTTTTCCTCTCTTAATTAATTGAAATTGTTATTAAAATTCAGTGGTCATCCAGACAATGCCAAACTATTTGGGAAGCTTTTTTACCTCATCATAATTGTTGTCAGTGCTGTCCCAGGTATATGCTGTAAATGGAAAAAAAGTGTGATACTTTTTGTTCAAATCCCAACTGACAAAGCTTGCCTGGTGCTCTAAATAATAATTTTTAAAAATCATGGCTATTTATTCATATAATATATGGGTCTCAGAATTCATCATGTGTGCTGGTGAGGCCTTCTCTTACAGGAAATGCTAACATGTCATCTCTATTTGCTAATTCATCTCTTTTTAGCTGGATTCAAAGCCTGATGATTCTCAGCTGTAAGGAAGTGTCTCTGTGACACAAATTCAATATTTCTGGGTGTTGCATTTATTAGCGGAAATGCTCACTAGACAGAAAAAATGACTGCAGGAGCTTTCCCAAAGTATCTTAGGAGAAAATCTTCAGTATTTTGTGTATTTATTCAGAAGAACACAAGTGAGCACAAAACCCCATTGATTTGTGTTATTCTCTTTTGGTATCAGTTACATGCAGTGTACAGTGTGAAGGAGACATACATGTGTTTTAAAGCTGAATGTCCAGGGATAGTTTAGATTGTGCTGATTTTGGTGATATGAGGAACATCCTGGCCCCAAATGAGCTTGTTTCAGAAATGTGAACAGGAAGAAAATTGGGCCAGAGGTTTCAACTGGCTTTTCTTAACCTGTACTTCAGTGTTTGCATGCTTAGGTGTCTTTCCATTAAAATAGCAGGGATGCTCCAAGGTAAGCTAATTTCAAAATGCTAGAGGCTTTGTATTTTTTGGCAATTCTGCATTTCATGGATAAAAAGCTTTCCTCAGGCTTTCATTTTTTGGCTGTGAAGGTGATTCATCCAAAAGGGAGCCCTGCTAGTACTNCTGGTGCACTGGTCTCAACCAAAGGCATCATCTTCATGTGCAGCCTTACAGAAGGGCTCTTTGCTGGGGACAGACCCCCACAGATCCCCAGCCATCTCACTCGCTCTCTTCCAGTGATGCATTCATCCTCAACTGAGACTTCTGCCACAGCTACTGAGAAACAAAAGGGAACAGGAGGAAACACAAGGGCATGTGAAATTCCAAGTCTACCTTCCTCCTTCCAGAAGGATTTCTTACTTCAGTGTTGCTGCAGTGGTGGATTCATTCAAAGACTGTAGTTCTCTTGCTCTCTTGACCAGTGTCCTCTGTTTCACCTTAGAAATGGTTTCCTATACCAGCCATTCTTTGGGAGGAAAAACTACCACCTGTAATCCAGCTGCTGTAGCTAGTCAATATACTATTATTGCCTGTTCAAGTTATTTGATCTTTTTTTCTTCTGACATCTTCACTCTGATCCACCTTATTTTTCACTCCAGTTAACAATAATAGGAATTAGTAATGGAGAAATGAGCTCTTTACCCCTTATACTTTCTTGTGCCTCCCAGGCACAATACGGACTTGGTAATTCAGTTGGAACCTTGTGCAGAAGGGCAGAGTTAAAACCTGATTCAGAAGTCCCCAATTTTATTTTACTTTATATTTTAACATTTCATTATAGCCCCATATGAGTATATGCCTGATAGAAAGCATAAATGCACAGAGCCAGATTTTCCTTGGAGGGCTCTATTCTGCACGAGGTGTTAAACAGCTGCACAACCACAATATCTGCCTAGAGAAATCCCACTGCAATAAATGGAATTACCTGGATGGTGTAAATAAGAGCAGATTCTAGCCTCAAGGCTACTTGCAGTTATTTTGATTTTTATTGCTGGCCAACAGATGAATACTCTTTCCCACAACAGCCTGCCAATAAAATAGCACTGTTGTTATGATTCTGGTGTTTTCCTCTCTTAATTAATTGAAATTGTTATTAAAATTCAGTGGTCATCCAGACAATGCCAAACTATTTGGGAAGCTTTTTTACCTCATCATAATTGTTGTCAGTGCTGTCCCAGGTATATGCTGTAAATGGAAAAAAAGTGTGATACTTTTTGTTCAAATCCCAACTGACAAAGCTTGCCTGGTGCTCTAAATAATAATTTTTAAAAATCATGGCTATTTATTCATATAATATATGGGTCTCAGAATTCATCATGTGTGCTGGTGAGGCCTTCTCTTACAGGAAATGCTAACATGTCATCTCTATTTGCTAATTCATCTCTTTTTAGCTGGATTCAAAGCCTGATGATTCTCAGCTGTAAGGAAGTGTCTCTGTGACACAAATTCAATATTTCTGGGTGTTGCATTTATTAGCGGAAATGCTCACTAGACAGAAAAAATGACTGCAGGAGCTTTCCCAAAGTATCTTAGGAGAAAATCTTCAGTATTTTGTGTATTTATTCAGAAGAACACAAGTGAGCACAAAACCCCATTGATTTGTGTTATTCTCTTTTGGTATCAGTTACATGCAGTGTACAGTGTGAAGGAGACATACATGTGTTTTAAAGCTGAATGTCCAGGGATAGTTTAGATTGTGCTGATTTTGGTGATATGAGGAACATCCTGGCCCCAAATGAGCTTGTTTCAGAAATGTGAACAGGAAGAAAATTGGGCCAGAGGTTTCAACTGGCTTTTCTTAACCTGTACTTCAGTGTTTGCATGCTTAGGTGTCTTTCCATTAAAATAGCAGGGATGCTCCAAGGTAAGCTAATTTCAAAATGCTAGAGGCTTTGTATTTTTTGGCAATTCTGCATTTCATGGATAAAAAGCTTTCCTCAGGCTTTCATTTTTTGGCTGTGAAGGTGATTCATCCAAAAGGGAGCCCTGCTAGTACTGTGTGGAAATCGGCTTCAGAGCTCATTGGCGCTGGGCACTTCAGACAGGCTTTTGTGTGTGAGGAGCTGATCTGCTTATGGCCTGCACAGCTGCTCCCCACTCCCTGTGCTCATGTAAGAAGGGCACAGGTTTGGTGCTGACAGGCAGCAGGGGATGATGCCGAAGCTGCTGCCTTGCTTTCCCTGACTGGGGACACGACAGTTCCTCTGTCTTTGCAGAGACTATGTGAAGTTGTTCAGTATTTGTAAAGCCATGTGGGGAGGCACATTCCCACCCTCTACCACGCAGAGGAGCATTAAGAGGCTCTCAGTCAGCCTAGGAGTCCTGTGCAGTGTGAGGAGGCTGGGCTATAAAAAGATGTTCAATTGGAGTGGAGTAGAGTAGGAGAGCAGTGAGGGTTCTGGAGATTGGGCCCTGTATTTGAGGTGCAGTCCTGAGATTACCAGGCAGAAGAAGCTGTTCTCTGAAGGGTGAGCAAACTGTTGTTAATTCTACTGGTTGTGTGGGAGCTGATGGAGATGGGCTTGGTGGTGGGCAGTGGTGGGGCTGAGGAGGACATGGTGGATTTTATACTCTCAGGTACTCCAAGTGAAGCTGTGGTGCTTCTTGGGTAGATGAAACTATTTACAGGATGTTGTCAGAGTTCTGTGAATGGCTGTCTGGACATGGGGCAAACTGAGCAGAGACATGGAGTGTGTTGGCTCAGATGCAGGGGTAAGAATAGTTATATATCTTTCAAGAGCAGCTCAATGCCAGAAGTGGTGGCATTGCTGTTAAACAGCTCTTGAGCAGTTAGCTGGAAGAGCTGGTGCTTCTAAAAGTGGGACAACAGGCAGAGACAGCCTGGTCCTGTGTCACTGGGGCTGAAAATTCTGATTCTGACTGTACTAGACCTGATCAATGTCTGTGTAATGTTGCTTTACCTGAGCTATCAGTGATTCCAGTATATGGCTTGGGATGGGTGTTGTTACAAGGATTAGGAGGCCTGATGGATCTGAGCCAAATCTGAGTGGTCGGTTTGCTTGCTGTGTGCTCCCTGGTGTAGCCCTTATTTTTCATGTTATCTGGAGTATGCTGTTGCAGGGTTTTTGTTAGGGAAGATATCCCTGTCCTTTGTTACTCTTGTTATAAATTATACTCTTCATTGCAGTATGTAACTATAAAGATATACTATTACACAATCTGTCTTCCTACTTTAAAATAGTAACCCTCCACCATGAAACTGCTTACAAAAAAGTCAACTTTGCATGGCAGATCTTTTCCTAAAGAAAGCTCAATTATTTCTAAGATGTGTGTTCTTTTAAAGCTGTCAAGAGCTAGGGTAATATAAAATGCATACAAACAAATGTGTACTCAATTTGATACTTGGGTGTCTGGTTGTGTACTGAGTAATGCTGTGAAATAAACACGTGGAAAGGCTAATTGACTTTGACAAGTTAAACATGTTGGATAAAAGCTGATCGGGGCTGTAGAGAGTTCTGGTAATAGCAGAGGGTAGCATTATGAATAATCAGTCTTGTTTCTAGATAGCAGATTCATTGTTAGGCAGAATAAATGATGTTGCTCTCAAATATACTGTTGTTGCACTTTTCTTCATCTCTTTCTCTCTCACACTGATTGAAAGCTCTGGTGAATTTTACTTGATTCCCCCACATGGTAAACATTTGCAATGGTATGAAAGTTATGAGAGAACAATTCTACTTAAAGGAAAGGTTGAAATGATAAATGAATTAATTGACAGGCAGATGAAAATAAGTCTTCTGGTCATCTGAAAAAATTATCTGCTACAAATACAGCTGTAGTGGCTTTTAGCAAATGCCAGACTAATGTGAAAAAATGCGTTTGGACTCACTTCTTGCAGTT
This sequence comes from Spizella passerina, assembly GCA_013401375.1. Taxonomy (NCBI): domain Eukaryota; kingdom Metazoa; phylum Chordata; class Aves; order Passeriformes; family Passerellidae; genus Spizella; species Spizella passerina. The sequence goes on from WBNQ01078657.1 coordinate 12,901, forward strand.
CTACAAACACACAATGCTCCAGCACTTGGCTTCCTCTTAGCTGAAGGGTAGAGAGTGTATTATATTCAGAAAGAGGTTGCCAAAGTTTGCAGTCCTTCTAGTTTTCATTGCAAGTTTAGGCTCTTGTCCTTCAATCTCATAGGATCTTCCATGTTCTTGTGAACACCTTCAAAGTCATACATACTTGTAGGAGACCATAAAACCCTAGACTGCTTTTGTGTCATCCACTTCTTCCATTGCCTGTTGGTGGCAGTCACATCCTGGGGTCCCAGGCTCTGATTGCTTGAGCAAGGAAGGAATTTCCCAGATGTCATGACCAAGCCAAGAAAGTAAGTTAATCTTGCCTCTGTAACAAGTCCCAACCTGTAACAGGAGCTGGGATGACTGAAGTCTGTAGTCCATAGAATTGGAGATGGCAAACATGGAACAGCCTCAGGGAAGAATGTTGGCAGACAGAGGGGAGGCAGGAAGGGAGTTTATACTGGTGCAATTGCTGCTGCTGGAGTTAGTTTAGAAGACATGGTAGTTTTACAGAACCTTTCTACTTCTGCCTTTCTCCCTGGAGAGAGTAAAGTTTTTACTGATCTGTATGATATTGGGATACTGTTTCTACTATAGTTCTGTACATACTTTGGACAATCCTTGGAGTTTACTTTAACTCTTTGGACAGAAGGTGTTAAGAATATTGTCTCTGTTCCAGCTAAGAAGAAGAAGATAGAAATTTTTTACTTACTTTCTTTCTTTCTTTCTTTCTTTCTTTCTTTCTTTCTTTCTTTCTCTCTTTCTCTCTTTCTCTCTTTCTCTCCCTCTCTCTTTCTCGCCCTTTCTCTCTCTCTTTCTCTCTCTCTTTCNTGTTTTTCTGGCTTTTCTCATGTCTGTTTTCTACTGTCTATGAAGTCTGGCTTGTTTATAATTCTATTTTCCTTATTGTTTGAGAACAAGACTGGACACAACCAAAATTCCCCGTGGCATCCCCGGAGACACATCCTCCCTGCTCTGTGCTTGTAATCCTTTGTTTATGGTATTTCAGCCAATTCTCGATTAAGGATCATGTGACAGTGTTTATATTCAAACTGAATGCAATTAATAAGTGTCAAGACATCATGAAATGCTGTGTGAGTTGTATGCTAAAAGATAAATGTTCTATATCTAGGCCTTTCCCTTCAGGCACTAATTAGATAATATATGTTTGAAAGGGTTGAGTCTGTCAGTCAAGCCATAGATCTGTAAATCCATGTTGAAATTCATATGGCAACACTCATCAAAACACTTAAATGTGTACTTAAGTTTTTTCTGTGTTCAGTCAAGTACATAAGCATGTGCTTAAGATTTGGGTCTCCAGGCAGACCCATAGAGATTAATGAGGGAAATGTTTCTCATCTGTATCCACCAGATCTCCATCTTGCTACCAGGAAAACGGAAGCCTTCATTTACCAAGAGCGGAGTTATTCTGAATTTGAAACTTCAATAGATATTTAGTGTTCTTACTTAAAACATTAGAGTTTTTAAAAAGAGTGCTTAGGATTGCAGTTGCTTTCCTGTCTTCTAGGTGTAGTTAAGGTCCTTTATGGCAAGTAATAGAACTCATCATCAAAACCTTATCAGTGTCTCCATTTCACATCCAGGACTATTTGTGGCGGTCTTTTCCATTGTCCCCTTAATAGTTCATTTTGAAGTCAGTGTGGTCTTTACTAAATTATAATACATGGCCTTTTCATTCCTCTGAGCTGGAAAATAAGAAGCCCTAAGACATAGCATGGCCTGTGTCACTCAGACTTCTGACACTGCAAGTTTGCAGAGGACTTCTCAGTTCCCAGAATTCCGGCATTTACCTGGGAGCAAAATATCAAAGGACCTTTGAATATTGCCTGTATGGCAAGGAAAGGACAGCCTTGAGGCATTTAAGAGCAAACCTGTCTCTTCTAGGGGTAGTTAGGCCTGCTGGTGCTCCTGGCTGGCTTGGATAGGCAGTGTCTGACATGGCTGTGTAGATGGTGGGCAGTTTGGTAGGGGTGCCCAGAACATCCTGCTCTTTTGTGGAGGCTGCCCTTTCATTGTTCACAGAACAATGTCTTCCTGGCTATAACTGCCACCATTTCACTTATATGCTTTTTTTTTTTCCCTGAAACCTCTTCCTCCAAAAAACTGCAGGCTATAGACAACCAACATTTTTCAGGAAGGAAAGAGTAAGAAGTAAGAAGTGAAATAGGTTCAAACAGGGTGAGATAAATTTAACTGTTCTAGAGGACCAAAATGGAAATGAGGGCTTGACTGGGACAAAAACTAAGGTTTCCACTTGAGTCAACGAACCACAACGCTTGAAGAAAATTAAGCTCCAAGTCCTGAGTGGTTCTGGGAACTGGTATTAAAAAGACCAGTTTGAACATGGTGACCCACATCTGGAACAGCTGTAATGCTATAAGCTAAGCTATAGAATTGTAACACAACCACTCTGAAATCTTACCACTTGTTCTGTCAGGACTCACATGTTTCTCTAAAAAGCAGAATTAATACATTTAAAGGCAGTGGCCACTACTTGGCCTGCCAACACAATCTAGGCTACTGTAGGAATGAAGGTATAAGAATTTGCTTCTGCTTCCCACTCCCAAAGGAGTCCCAAAGGGGGCCAAAAATTTATAATGGGTAGAACTGAAAGCATGTTCCAGGTCTTGTTGTTAGTCTTTTCCAGGGACTGTCTGTACTGCCCCAGGGTGCTAGCATTACAGTCCTGAAAGAAGGGATGATTTAAAGCCTAAGGGAGAGCAGGCTTGCATCTTCCAGAAGTCTTTTACTAAAAACTCTAAGAGGAAAATGTGTTAATGTGATACAGTACTATGCTGTGACGAAGTCANGATGTTGTTTTGTTCAGTTGAGTGCTGTTAGCAACAAGGCTGGAAGCCAAACTACCAAAACACTTATGGCTCGGAGATAGGCAGTCAACTGGCAAAGGTTTATGAGTACGTGCAACTTTTAGCATTGGTTGAATCTGCTCAGTTTGGGGGCAGGCCCGTCTCATGTGATGGTGAGTAACCCAATATGGTTTTCTGGCAAGTGGCAACTCGATGCCAGCATTGTGAGTAATCCAGGGCAAAGCAAGGTCAAGTGTTCAGGTAACACAGGTGTTCTTAAATAATCCATGGACCAAAAGTAGCTTTTGTGATTTCTCACCTTCTTCCCCTTCCTCTGTTTTTCTGTTGTGTTCATTCAAGATCTCCCAGCTCCCAAGCCTAAGTCCTGGAAACTGAAAGCAGCCTTCTTGATCATGCACAGGTGGACTGTCAAAATAGATTCGAGGCCACCATTCTGTCAAAAACACACTGGGAAAGATCATGGGGTCAGAGCTTATTACTTCATTTGAAAAGGTAGACTGACTCTTGAGGTGATGCATGTGAGGAAGAAAACCCTTATTCTGTATCCTTGACACTGAATTTCAAGATCAGTTTTTAGAGGGATTTATGTTTTCCTACTGCAAAACCCCTGGTCCTTGGTGGTCTGCCTTGGTCTCCTGAGCCTTCCCATGTCTTCACATACTTCTCTCAACACGTGTTTGGGCTAATTCCATCATTAAGCAAAAATCAGGATTTGGGCAAAGTGAGAGACTGTAAAGTTGTCTGTGGAAACAAGGGCTGAAATGACAGCCAGAGAGATGTTTCTACTTCTTTCTTGCTTGTTTTTAATGGGTTTAGCCTTTATAGAGCCCATCAGACCCAAAAGAAGTTACTGAGTTCTGAGAAGTAAATGTTTATTTACTTCTGAATTGCATTGGGCTGAATTGCATTGGGAAATGGAGCTGCTGTACAGCAGAGGAGCTGGGACAGAAAAAGAGAGGTTGGTTCTTGATTTGAACAAATTCTTGGAATCCAAAATTTGCAGAACTTTTCTATTCCATAGGGAAAAGTGCAAAGTGTAAAACTTACATTTGTTCCTTAGGTGAGTTAAGGGCTTACTGTACTGATTCTTCCTTTTTCTCTTCATCTTCTTCCCCTTCCTCTGTCCCTTACTTCAGTGCTATCTCATGAGTCAGAGTGGGTGTACCACATGTAATTAGTCTACATTGCTGTTCATGTTGGGGCAGCTACCTTACACAACAGTCTTTCATCAAGAAAAATCTGCCAACTGAACGACCTGCAGCACATTGCCAGGTGACCTATTCCACTTCAGAGGCTGCTGTGCAGTTTGATGCTTGTTGGATTAGGAAGTGTGACCACAGTAATTAGCAGGAAGTCTCTGGATCTGGATGCAGCACATTAAATGCAGTCTGGCCCTTGGAAAAATCTGACCTTGCTAAATGAGAGTGGGCAGGCTGGGTTGGGGTGCAGAGATGAGATGGGCAGGAGAGGATGTGAGAGAGATGAATCTAATGTCACAGATCTTGTCACAGGCTAAGGCTGGACATACTTTTTTCAGAGGCTGAAAAAAGAATTGCTTGCAGCTATGTGACAGCGAAAAGTATGAGTTAAAACAGATTGACTTTCCTCCTCCAGCACACACGTGCTCCCTAAATACCAGGGGAGTACAAAGGGAGCAAGTCTTTAAAAAAAGATTTGTTCTATAGACTGCAAAGATGTGTGATTACTAGCAGTCGTACAATTTATGGCAGGCAAATGTGCATGTGGGGCTTTATGATGTGCAAGTAAAGCAAGAAGATAGAGGGAAGGAAAAGGCATACTCTCCAAATGCCCATCTTTTCAATCAACAAATGTTGCCTTAGAGGCAAAAGCTTGGGTGTTTCTTTTTCCCTTGGTGTTCTGTGTGCTTGTATTAGTCACACCCATTTATTTTTGGCATAATTCATGCACTATTTGAAACTTGGCAAGAGTAGGGATGTTATGGCCAACAGTCAGTCTTGCTTCAGGAGTTTCTATGAATATGAATGCTTGAAGTTCACATAAGCTTACTCTGTTACCATAGCAACAGATTTGTTGTGAAATCCTTGTATTTTAAAGGCTAGATCCTGTAAATTAACTTCATCTTCACTAGGATGTGTGATGCTAGTGATTTGTACATGTATAGTTTTCAGTGAAGTTGCAAATACTAGGGGAATGGGCAAATTTGAGGATTTAATGAAATTAGATTTAATCACAAATAATTCCAGCACTTAAGATCAAAGTAAACTAGTTTTGTGTGCCATCCAGAGAGGGGCTGAGTGCCCCCCAGCTCAAGCATTGTTCAGAAAGAGTTGAAGGTGCTGAATAACACAGCTCAAGGTGCTGCAGAATGGTGCCTTACATATAAATAGTGCAGTCCCTGCTGAGCATCCGACACCTACAGGGATGTGTTCAGTTGTAAAACAACACGATAGGAAGTGGAAGAAGTGTCTCATAGAAGCAGAGGAGTAAAAACCTGCTGGCCTTTTTTTTTAATATTAAAATATGGTTTAGCTTTTCTGCTTGCTCAGGGATGTTTGAGTCTCACTTGACAATGAGCCCTGTCCAGGCAAAGCCCTGCACTGCAGTCCATATGTTCTGTGTGGAAACAGGGGTCATTGCAGGTTCAGGGTCTTACTGTGTCTTCATGAAGGGCCATCAAATACACAAAACAAACTAACTTGGGAGTGGAGAGGAAGTAGGAGTTTATGGTGTATTTTTTTGGTTTTTTGGGTTTTTTTTTTTGTTTTTGTTTTGTTGGGGTTTTTTGTTTTTTTTTTTTTTAATTCCTGCTGTTTTCTTTCAGTGGACTAATCATGCTGTAGTGTAACTGTAATAGTTAACAACCCCAACACCCACCCTTCTCCCCATGCCCCCCTCCCCCCACAAATGGGCTTTCCAGATAGGCAGGTCCCTTTTTGAAGAGATAGTGGAGCTCAGTTTTCTGTTTGTAAGTCCCTAAGCCTCCCAGTGTTTGCAATTGTTGAAGTAAATGGAACCCCTTGCAGTGTGTAAGCTTAGACCTGTGTTCCAGCCTCTTCAGGATCCAGGCCCAGCTTACACCAAGCACCTAAGAAGGGAAAGGAATGCCAAATTAATGGCTTTTGACTTGGGTGCCTCTGTTATTTCAGGGGCTTAGAGGTTTATGGGATGCTGGGTCATTCCCATTCTGCTAACAGGAGTGTGCTAGGGAAGAGGGCAAGGCTCTGCAGGCCAGATGACCTTACAGCAGTAGTTTAAGGGGATAGTTCTCATTATGGAAGAGAGCTGACTTGCAAAACGGTATTTTTATACCAAGCTGGTTTTGGTTAGACCAGTACATAAAAGTATCTGAAACACAAAACTTTGATTTTGTGGCTACAGTCTTTAAATATTTAAAAACTACTAAAATACTTTTAAGATTTGTTTCATCTTTACTTAAAAACTGCTCCCCAATTCATGTCAAGTTTCACTTTTTATGCTGATTTTGCAGTCAAGGATAAAATAAAGCTGTGAGATTTTGAAGTGGGAAAAAGAGGGTACTGGTGGCAAGAGGATAGGCTTAAGAGTCTCTGAAAACTTTTTTTTAAAATACATTTTTGCTGAAGGTTGTGCAATAACTATGTGCAATAAGAAATGTGCAGTCTTGCCAAAGAAATTATCTGATTTCCTTTTTAGAGTACAAAATGAACCTATTGGCAAATTCAACAGCAGTCCAAATTACCAATGACATTTTTTCAATGATAGGATGGTGGGTTGGAATAATTTGTCTTTTGTAAGAATTGCAGCTTTCCTTGTAATAAAGGATGGATATGAACTATATTTTAAGGACAATTGGAAGCTTTCTAAGAACAAGATAGGCACCTGATAATTAAAGAAATACATTAATGAAGCAAAGTATGTGCAATTATTAATTCATACAACTAAAAACTCCTGAGCAGTTTCTCAGGGCAGATTTGGAGCTAGAAATTACAGATGAATCACAGTTGCTGATAATTTTTCTTGTCATCTCTGAGATCTGTGAATGTGTGTCTGCACTGCACAGCTACAGTGCATTGCAGAGCTCAGAGGTACACACATCTTGCTGGAGTCACCCTGGGCCTCTCCTCCCTGCCGTCCATCTCCTCTCTTGTTAAGCTGTGACTCATCACCTGACACAGTTATATATACTTCCTGGGATTAGCAAGTATCAGCTTCTCACCTGGCCACTGCCTGTTCTACTGTACTAGCTCCAGACTGCTTTTTTACATTTTTTCTATGGAAAAAAACCCATAGAATTTTATAATCATAATCATGGAATTGTTAGGTTTGGGAGGGACCTTAAAGATCATCTCGTTCCAACCCAACTGCCATGGTCAGGGTTACTTTCCACCAGACTGGTTTCTCAGAGCTCCATCCAGCCTGGCCTTGAATGTATCCAGGGAGGAATCATCCATAACTTCTCTGGGCAACTTGTTCCAGTGCCTCACCACTCTCATAGTAAAGAATTTCTTCCTAATATCTAAACCTACTCTCAGTTTTATGCTGTTTTGCTTTGTCCCATCATTATATGCTCTTTTAAATAGTCTCTCTCCATCTTTCTTGTAGACTCTGTTCAGATATTGGAAGGCCACATTTAGGTCACTCCAAAGCCAGAACAGCCACTTTTCCAGGCTGTACAATCCCAATTCCAATTCTCTCAGCCTTTCTTCATAGCAGAGTTGTTCCATCCCTATAATCATCTTGGTGTCCTGCTCTGAACTGGTTCCAGCAGGCCCATGTCCTTCCTGTGCTGGGACCCCAGATCTGAGTGCAGCACTGCAGGTGGGGTCTCACCAGAGTGAAGCAGGAGCAGCAGAATTCCTCCTCACCTACCCCCAACACTGCCTTGGA
>WBNQ01078658.1:2364-13285 GCA_013401375.1 Spizella passerina
GGAAGGGATGGCAGCACTGCTTTTAAAGGGGTCTCCTTTTGTGATGAGACCTGACACATTTTAGGGGATGCTGCTTTTGGGTTGATGAGAAGCTCAGTATGGCCTGGCACTGTGCCTTTGCAGCCCAGAAATCAGCATGCCCAGCAGGTCAAGGGAGCTGATTCTGACCCTCTCTCTGCTCTTGTGAAACCCCGCCTGGAATTCTGCATCCAGCTCCAGGGCCCACAACATACAAAGGAGATGGACCTGCTGGAGTGGGTCCAGAGGAGGCTACAAAGCTGATCAGAGGGATGGAGCATCTCTACTATGAAAGCAGGCTGAGAGAGCTGAGGTTGTTCAGCCTGTAGAAGAGTCCAGGGAATCCATATAGCACCTTCCAGTACCTAAAGAGGCCTACATCCAGTACCTAAAGAGGCCTACAAGAGAGCTAGGGAGGGACTTCCTGCAAGATATGTCATGATAAGACAAGAGAGAATGGCTTTAAACTGACAGAGAGGAGGTTTAGACATTATGTTAAGGAGAAATCCTTTACTGGAAGTGTGTTGAGGCACTGGCACAGCTTGCCCAGAGAAGTTGTGGATGCCCCATCCCTGGAGGAGTTCAAAACCAGGCTGGATGTGGTTCTGAGCAATTCTGTCCAGTGGGTGGCATCTCTGCCCATGGCAGGGGATTTGAATTAGATGACCTTTAAAGTCCCTTGCAAGCCAGACCATTCTATGATTTCCAGTTGGTTCATCCATCTGGGGATGCTATCCAGTGAATGGCTGAAGGATGGGGACAGATCCATGGGAACAGCTCATGTCCAGATGGCTGCAGGTGCTGGGGCTGTGCACCTCAGGGAGGCAGCTAGGTACTAATGGGTTAACTACACATGCATTTTTTACCTATGTGAGATGCAAAGTGCATTTCTAACAGGGCCTGTAATTTTTCAAAACAGTATAATTTATTCTAAGACTGAATTTGCTAGAAAACAGAGTCCAAATCTCATTTACCCAGTGAGATTACCTACCTAAAGATACCTCTGTTCTGCAGCCCCATTCAATCATTAGTCACCAATGTAAAGCTAGCATGCTGGGTTTAAATCTTATCTGCTTGGAACAGCTTGGAACAACTCTGGTATACTTACTGTTTTGAAATCAAATGTTGTTTGTGGCAAGCAGTACAGCACATTAAATTTCTCACCCTCCAGTGAGTCAGATCACCCCAGTGTTAGGGCTTGGAGTCTTAATGGGGCAGAGCATTACAGCTCCATTTCCTCCACTACACATTTGCAATTAAAATTGTAGTTGGAGTTTCACTTCACATGCCTACACCTCCACGTGATGAGGGTTTTTCCACCCCACCTCCCCTCCCTTGTGCCTTCAGCCACACTTTTCCAGCAGGAGTCTTAAATACCAGAGCACAGACTTGCAAAGGTGTTTTGACACCTCAGTCCATCACTGAAAGCCAGTGACATTTAAAAGGCTCCTGAAATGAATGGGGGGCTATCATAACCTGACAATATCTGCAAAAAGCAATGCTTTGTATAGAACTTCTAATTAATTTTCTGTTGGTTAGTCTGTTTTCCTAAAGCAGAGAGAGTGGCTTTTGTATCAAATGCAGATCCAAGAATTTCTTCTCCCAGAGCCGGACATCTGTGTTTCTCAGAAAATTCCAGGGTAATATCACTGGGCACAGGTTCTTCCTCAAAGTTACAACAAGGTCTGCAACCACATTACTTGGGTGGGAGTTAGGATCTCACATGGGCTGAGGTGAAGCTCCTTCACAAGGTTAGAGATGTTTCATTAAATACCCAGGGGTTTATTTCTCCTGAATCCCCACAAACGGTTCATAATGAAAACAGAAATAAAATGCACATCTGTCACTCATGTCCCTTTCAGAGCAGTATTATTGTCTTTATCTCATATGTGGTAGTACAGATGTACCCTCCAGAGCCACAGCTTCCTCTGCACGAGATCTTCACTTATCACTCTCCTTTATTTTGGTACATAAAGAGGGAATAAGCTGCCAGTTTATCTTCTACTCATGTTAGCTAGATGGAATGAAAACATGCTTGGTATTCAAGATAGTGCAGCAGTAATGGCTTATATTTATTTCTCTCCTGCCGAGTGCAGTAGAGCAGCAGCTAAAGATAGGCCTGAAAGTAACAGAAACCCATTAAAAATTAGCACACATACTGATTTGGGAGGATTTGGCAACTAAATACTTCCTCTGATCATTCTGACCAGTTTTCCCTTCCCAGGTGCACTGGGTTTGTCCAGGTGAGAAGGCAGATTTGGTGGCCCTGGGTTGCCAGCAGCCAGGCACCTCTGCCATTATGGGGGTTCTCATCTTGCTCTGCTGACACCAGTGGAGTTCCCACAGCCCTGCTGAACCCCCAGCACTACCCACCAAAACACTAAATCTTGGGCTTCAATTCAGTTATTGCAAGGTAGAGCTGCTGGCATTGGAGACCATAAAGAGAGACCATGGCAGCCCTCCTGTGCTCCTTTTGCTCAGCTGTGTCCATTGCCCAGGAGCTAAGGGCACACAGTTTGCATTTCTACAAGCCTCTCATTTACAAAGCCTCCCTTATACAAAGAAGGAAGCTGTAACCATACATAAAAAAGTTAGCAACATCTCTCTGCTTGCACACATCGGTCTTAATTTACTTTAAATGTTGACACAAATCTATTCATCATTGCAAATGCAAAGTATTTAGTTTTGTTCTCTTCTATTTCAACGAGATAGATCAGGAAAGGATTTTTATCCTATTTTGTACTCCACAGTGCTCTGCATTGTGGTCATAAAGAAAACATTACTGCCTTGAACTACTTCTAGTTTCCTTATTTTGTTTGTTCTAAGAGAAACTTATCTGACTCATTATGCTTGGGCTATCTGGAAGCAGTCTGCAGTGTGCTCGCTGAGTGCTTTGACCTTTTCATATTCTGGAGTTGATTGGTTTGGCCATCCATCTTCTTCACTTGTTGAAACCCTCACTTAGCAAAGAAAGGCCAACAGCCAAGTCTGTGTGAAAAATGTGGTGCAAAAGGAATCAATTAAGAACAGGACATATTTCATTGTATTTCCCATAGATATTGATGATTATGTGAAATTTGAAAAGTTGGCTGAGGTGCTTAGGCTTCACAATTGCTGACAAATTATGAGGGTATTACAATACTTTGATAAATCTTTTTGGGGAAAATAATAATTTTATGTAATCCCATCACCCCTGTACAAAGCAGTTAATATTCCTGTTTCTTACAATGATCTAACTTCTACTGTTGGTCTCTACACATTTTAACTATCTTGCCAATTCCTTTAATTTAACACAGCTAAAACCAAACTCCATATTTTCTTTGTCTCTAACCTATCATTTTTACTCTAACCCATTTTTTCCCCAGGAATATGAATAGGGGGGAAAAAGGTAGAGATAAACTGTTGCCATTCTAGTGCTAGAGTTCTATTGTCATTGCATCACAAAGGTTCCACATTGCTAGAGTTTCATATCTCCTTGATGTTTCTTGTAGGCAGCTCCTCCAGGCACTGACTCTTCCTCATCCTCACAGCAGCCAACCAACTCCAGTTCCCCTCAACCAAACAATCCACTCTTTTATAACACTCTTCTGATTGGCTACAGGTGCGGCCTGTTAAAATCCAGCCTGCTCCATTTCCTTAATGATTGGTTCAGCTGCAATTCTTTAGGGGGTAAGATTCTATACCACCTTCATTTACCCATACTGTACCCCCCCACAATACACAAGCTGATACAGAGTTAGGAATTTAATCACAGCTGTCAGGTAAGGTTCTCCAGAGTCTGCCCACTCTGCTGTGCCATGTACCTGTTCAGATCTCCCACATTTCCAGCTCCAAACTCCTAAACAAATGCAGGGGGCAGTGCTATGTTTATTTTAACACTAACATTGCTAGTGCTAGGAATGGCTACCAAAGCACATGTGGGAATGAAGATATGCCTTTTCCAAACAAGGACACTGAACATGGGGCTATAGAGAAAATAAAGCTTCCACTCACTCAGTGATCCTTGGATCCACAACTTCTCCACTGTGGTGTGACTCAGATGGGTAGAGAATGTCCTTTGGGCATAGCCTGATGGCCGGGCACCCTCCTGAGCAGTAAGAGGTGTAGACTTGAACTCTCTCATGCTTGTCTGCATATAAAACTCCCCTGGACAAATGCTATTTAAAAAAGGAGCCAAGTCCATGGATGTGAAGGGATGCATCTATTCTAGAAATATTTTACAAGGAGAGAGAGTCCTTCAAAAGTAAAGGAAGTGCAGAGAACACCAACCACTCAAAACTCTCAAAAATATGTTTATGAAAGGCCAAACTCTATTGGCTTTGAGAATTTGTGAAAAAACTCACTGTAAAATAAATTGAAACAACAAAAAAGTGAATTTTTAAGTGTACATGCAAAACAATTTATGCTGAAATGTTGGCAGACCTGTCCAGACAGAAATGCAGCATTTAGATGAGTCTCAGTGCAGTTACCCAGTCTCAAAACTCATGATTAAATTCTAACACTTAGTCACTACAGAAAAAAAGTTGGATAAGAAAAGGGTGCATACTTCCAAGAAGGACAGGAATTGTACTGAATTAATGAACTGTGTAATCAGAAAGACAAAAGCATTTAAAAAATTACCCATTTACTTTATCTGTTGAGAGTGGTTTGTATGAATGGCAAAACTGAAAAAAAATCTCCTCCTTGAAAGGGACAGCTTTTCTACATAATTCAGAAAATGTTCTGCCTTCCAACCCTTCCAATGTGTCCCTTGATCCATGAGTCTCCCAGGCAGAAAGGGCAGCTGCCAAGTGCAGCTCAGGGCTCATGCCATGAGACAGACTTTAGAGCTATCTTCAGAACCCAGCAAGTATCAGCCTTGCACACGAGGCACCATATGGCTCTCCCTGACTGCACATACAGCTGGCTTGGGTTGGAAGAAAGCATTATCTGACACCCTCCTGCAAATGATTCAAGGGTTACTCCAGGATAAAATGGCAATTGCTCAAGAAAACCGAGCACTACATATGGATGTGCATGTATATTCATTTCTGCTGTTCCTTCTCTGGCTGCCTGATAGACGATCTTCCTGGCTGCTAAGCTGCTATCAGAGGGTGGCATTTCTTCTTTTAAATGCTCTTTAATTTAATGGAAAAGGGTTCTTTTAATTTTTAATTGACACCTTCCTCCAAAGCTTAGACAAAACTAATGCAGGAAGGTTGAGGGTTCATTAATTACAGACAGCCCCATTGTACAGAATGGCCTCATTGTACAGCAGTGAGAAGGATGCAGCCTGTGCTACCAGCAGATACTTAACTAAAAGGATTCAGCATTAAAAATCATTTATGTTTAGCCTCTTTGGAAGGTCTGGAAAGATCCCTGCCATTAAACTTCTGTTCATAAAATTTTATTGTCTACAGATACCTTTCCAAGTGAGCAGACTGCTGGCTCTACGCATTTCCTGACTTATACAAGTTCTCTGACACTAATGGTAACAAAATATACCAGTAACTTTCTGTAATGAAACTTCTGATTCAGAACAAACAAATCACAATTAACTTGACTACTTAAAGCTGTTGAGGTAGCATAGCAGCAGTGACCAGAATGAGCAATTTATCATAAAAAGCCAGAACGTTTATTTTTGGTTAGCAGAAAAATCTGTCTGTCATGCATTCAGAGACGTACCAGAAAGATCAGAAATTTAAGTTAGCAACTTCAACAGGCACAGCTGAAGGTTTTAATGCCTGTTTTAAATCCTCAGGCTGTGCTGCCGTGGTGGAGATTTACTGCTACCTCTGTGCAACTGAGTGTTGTTACTAACAGGAGACTGGGGATCAGCTCATGGTGGGCCAAGCACGTAGGGTTTCAAACACACAGGCATTGGGGAACCAGCTATCACTGGGAACAATCCAAAAGACAGACTGACCTTATCTGGCAGATTCCTGCCGCCAAGAACAGGGTGTCTGCCCCTCAGCACCCTGTCCTGCTCAGCTCTGTGCTCCTGCTGCTGGTTCTCCCACTTGCTGGACACCTCCCTGGTGGGAGCCCATTAACCTGGCACTCCCAGCACGAAGTCAGATCTTTCACCTGCCTAATTAGCAAGCTGAAAGAGTCACTGGAGGACTCAGAGTGCATCAGAGGTGGTGAATGGGCTGTGACAGAGCAGGGATGGAGTGATGGAGTGATCCCTGCAGCAGGATGCTGTAGGGATGTGCCCACCCATATCAGGCAGCAGGTTAGACCTGGGTGGCTGAAGATGTTGCCACCCCCTGGCATCACCACCCTCTTCTCTGCAGGCTGCCTAGCCCAGAGCAAATGACAGTGGCCTGTCTATGCTGGGTTGTACAAGATACTGCAGTTCATGTTTCAGTCCAGTTCAGGTCCAGTTTTCAGGACTGTGGCTGGAGGCAGTGATACTGCAACCACTTGCTGAGACAGGGAGAGCACAAACTTCCCTGGGTAATGGGGTTTGATTTGGGTTTGAAGGATATATTTCATTGAATTAAAGGAACAAAGACTAGAATCTACCAGGCTTCATTCTAAGCTTTTATTGGAGTGCCTCAAGCAGAAGATACATCAATCTTACAGCCACCTCCCATGGTTCTGTGGCTCAGCATCCCTCTCTGTGGGAGAGATGGAGGCTGCCCAGCCTGGCTGCGGAGCACTGAACTGGGAGAAGAGTCTTGGAAAGTCTGCTACTTCCTACCCCACTGCTCTCACAGCAAAGCTTGGTGCTTGGGTAGAGCAAAGCATGGTGCAGATGGAGGGAAGGTGCTGCAGCAGCAGTGAGGGGCAGCCCAAACCTGGCTGGTGGAGTGATGTGGCTCCAGCCAGGCCAAGGGTCCCTCAGTCCATGGGTGTGGTCAAGTGGTGTTCATGGAAAAAGGAGCAGAGGGGAGCAGAGGAGTGCTAACGCTTTCCTTGCAGCTGCCAGGAACAAGGGCCTCTGCAGCTTCACTGCCCAGGAAGGGACACTGCCAGAGGCTGGGACCTCCCCCCTGTGTGCTCACCCAGCCCCCAGCTCAGCCTTCACCACTTGGAAATGAAGGTACAAATGTAATATGAAGAGCAGCAAGGAATTTGGAAAATCATGGAACGCAGCAGAAGTTGGAGTGGTAGCAAGGCCAGAAAGCTGCAAAGACCATCACAGCCATGCCCTGTTCCCATCTAAGGCTGGGAGCTGTTAAACTACCTCACTCCAGCAAAGAGAAGAACATGCATCATTAGATTAAAAACTTGTCTGCACTTGGATATGGAAGTCTAAAAGGAAAAAACTCAGTCTTATGTACCCTTATTTTTTATCCTTGTGCATCTGTGTTTCCTAACCCATTGCTAATTCAGACCATCTATAGTGAATAAACAGATCAGTATTCTGGAATGTGTTTTTAATTACAGTCTTGTTTCTTTCTAATGATGAAAAATGAGGATATCCTTTCTGTGTCCCAGGTGACCTGTTTTCTAAAGGATTTCTATTTTAAATGTTTCCAAATATCTTTTTTCTCTTGTTCCAAAATGTCCCCATTCTCCACCCCTTATATTTTCTGGACATGATTTTCTGGACATGGTTTTAACTCCAGAGCAATTAATTTTGCCGTGAATATATTATCCCCACAGATATGAGAGAAACTTCCAATTTCCGCAGTGCTGTTTTCCAAAGTTTCTTGAAGTTTCCTAAGTGACTCCAGCCAAACAACCCAGGAGTATTAGTGCTGCAAAGCAAAAGAATTACATCATTAGGAATTGCTAAGAAATCATGGACTTGATCTCTTTTTGCACTAATGTGTCTTGGTGCCTCTTTGTGGCATTTGAAAGGGCTCATTAGGGGTTGCTCTGCTAGCACAGAAGGACCTGCGTGGACTCACACATAACAGGCTCATCTTTGAGAGACACAATTCCTTTGGCTCCCAATGCAGAGACAGCAACTGTGGCTTCAATGATCATTCTTTGGTGCCCTCTCTGCCACTAAAAGCCTGTCCTTCCAGTGAGAATGGAACACCTGAAAACTGGAACCACTTCTATAGGGCATTTTTGCTATTTTTAGCAGATCTTATAAACAGCAGCCCCCACCTGGACAGGATGTGACCCTGCCCATGTCAAGCTGCTGGTGAAGCCAGCAGGGAGAATCCCACTGGCATTGGGGACAGTGAGCTGGGAGGGAGGGAGGAAGGCATCCCACTGTGCCCAGGTGTGCACTTCCCTGGCCTTGCTCAGCCATCCAGACCTGGCACCACAGCAAGTGGCACCAGGGCCAGAGGCCCTCACACTGAGGGACTGGCTGCTCCCATCGCCAGGTCCCCTCCTGGTGCCAGTTCAGTGCAAGGAGAAACAGTAACTTTAGGATGGGTTGAGACATCAAATGGGTTTGAACAGCACTTGAAATAAAAGAGGTAATTTTTTTCCCATAATTTCTTGGCTAAAATTACTATTTTTTCCCCCTCCAACATAGCACAAGGCCTCAGCGCACCAAGGAACTCTATACATATTCCACAGAAAGGGAGCATGGCTTGACCTTTCCACATGTATGCCACCATATACACAAAGAGCTAATTCTCTTTCTGACCACTTCCCTCTAATTTCTACATAAGCTAAACTACTCTTTCCACCTCTATGCTAGAATTTGTGTGCGTATGGTTTTTACCCACAAACAAAGAATCTGCTATTTTCAAACATTGTTGTTTGACACCTTTCAGTATGGGGTTAAAAAGCCTAGATAATGGTTTTTCAGCTCATGGATTGTTTTGATTTAGCTGCCAATTGAAAGAAAAATTTGGCTAAGCTGCTTCCAAATACTTCATTTGCTTTTCTCTTTTTTTTTTAAAGCAAAAGCAAAATTAAAAATGGAGGAGAATGAAAGAGCTGCTTTGAGCTGGAGAGAAATATTAATTATTTTGAATGCTGACATTAAAAGCAATGAAACAAAAAATATGACTATCATGAAGTGTGGGAGACAACTCGTTCCTTTGCTTCAGAGTATCTGAATCTGTCCCTCCCTCCAGGAAAACATCCTGATGATCAGCTGTGATAATATTCTTGGGTGGACCCTCTGAGTCTTGCTGACATAAGCTCAGTTTTATAGACTAGGTAACGAGATTATTTTATCATTGAGAGGGTGAGGACACTCCCCAGTGAGGGGGGAGGCTCCAGATCCCAGTCTCCCCATGATTCAAAGAAAATCTCCGTATGAGTTTACAAATTCACATCTGCTGCTTCTAAATTATTTTATTTAAACAGTAAGTTATTTGTTTTCCTCCCTCCTCCTCAAAGAAAAGGCATAGGAAATAGAATAGTCCTCTTAGCTGTACTGCAGAAAATCAGTCTCTTGGTTTGTTTGCTACTTTTAAACTTTTAGGAAGAGAGAAAAAAAAAGGGTGATGTAAAAGCAACATTTGCTATGGTCACAGTTGGATTCCATGCTGAGAAATGATCGAATCGCTGCTCCCATGTCCCTCATTGAGGGCAGTGTCTGCTGCTGGGCAACGGGGGAAAGCCCCTCTGGGGAAGGGAAGGGAAGGGAAGGGAAGGGAAGGGAAGGGAAGGGAAGGGAAGGGATGCTGCGCTCAGGCAGGGCAGTGAGGGGATGTGAAGATGAGGGGAATACAGGGATGTGAGCAGGTGATGGCCTCCTTCCTGACGAGGAAGATCCTCACAGCGCCACGGCTCCACAGACACGTCAGCCCTGTGTGCCTGAGGTTGAGTCTGGTTCCCTCTGCAGCCTCACTCCCCACATCAGCCATCCAACCAGCTTTTCCTGGGAACGAATCAAACCCAACCCCATTAGAAAACAAAACAAATAAAGAAAGAAACGAAAGCAGCAGAAAGCTGGTTGTGTTCGTTGCAGCCCGTGTGTCGCTGCCTCAGACGAGGCGGGTTTAGGGACGCGCTCCATCCTTAGGGACGCTGAGCTGCGGGCACAGCGAGGGCCCGGGAGGCTCTGCGGAACCTGCGCTCCGCTCACTGCCCGGACACACAGAAACCTCCACCAAGGGTTGAGATGTACAATCCTCCCGCATTCACACAGAAACCTCCACCAAGGGTTGAGATGTACAATCCTCCCGCATTCACACAGAAACCTTCACCAAGGGTTGAGGTGTGAAGTCCTCCCGCATTCCCATACAGGGGAAATCACAGGGAACATTTTTTTCTGTAGAACAAGTCAAAGGACCCTCCATGCCCGGAGGCGAGAGCTGCCCAGCCCCAGAGAGGCCGAGGTTCTCTCGTTTTCTGCCTCTTATTGCCCTCTGGTGGCACTTGTGAAAATGCCATCGTGGCTCTCCCTGGGACCGCCGGCCAGCCCCCATTGCCTCCGTTCTTGGTGTTCCTCTTTCACAGTTTGCCTCCAGTATGTTTCACTGCCAGCTTGAGCAGCCTCAGGCTGGTGATGCTAAAACATAATTGCTTGGTTACCAAGCTCTGCTAAAAGCTCCTCCTTAATCAGCAGGGATTTTGGTACTGATGTGTCACCCACCTAACCTGCTCAGGATGACCCTCCTGCAAAGGCACTGAATTGGATCAGGTCAGACACAATGTGCCCTTCTTGGTTTAACACACCCCTTAGGGCACTCTGAGCAGCATGTTCCAGTGGGCTGCCTTCAATATTCACCCCAATATTCAAATCACTTGTTTCTGTCTGAGAAAGGTTTGGAGTTTTTTCTTCTGGATGGAGTTGGTCTGCCCTAAAACAAGCTTAGCATTACAGTTTCTCAGAATAACTTCTGTGGATTTGGAAGGACCAAGACCCAGAGTCAACTCCACCAATAAAAGAGGCAAGTGTCTTTTATTAGGGGTATAACTTAAAGCCTAGAGATCTTTCATATAAAATAAAAGAATGAGCCCTCCTCACCTACAATTCATTAAATGTTGGAAAATATCCACTTTTTTAGTAAACTTGACTGAATATGGGAAAAATCCCTCCAAAACCAGAGTG
>WBNQ01078659.1:0-11372 GCA_013401375.1 Spizella passerina
ACATCAGGGAAGGAAGACAGACTGTCATGTTCTGAAAGGTGAGGCAGAATGTTCACTATTCCTTTTTCGTCTTCTTGCCTGCAGTGGAAGCTGCTAATCAATCCCTGCCTTAATGCAGTGCACTGTAAAAGCTGATGTGACATTGCCCTTTACATTCCAGGAGAAGCTCTCCAAGCAGGAGGCCGTGTGCTCAGTGCTCTGCTTTGCCTGACATTTCACAGCAGGTGCAGCAGAGCTCAGGGGCACCTGCTTGGTGTCAGAAAAGGAGAAGATGTACATGGTTCCTTGGCAGAGATAAATGTCTCATGGGAACTTCAAGGGCATCAAACACCAATGTCATATACTACCTAAGAGATGCAACATGTAATATCAGGAGGGATGTATGAACCTGCTGCAAACTACCCTATCTTCTACTCTAAACATTGCATTTGACATTTTTTACCTACTGTGTTATATTGCCTAAGTGTTTCAGATTACTTAGGCAAATTAACTTTGATATTTTATTGACATTAATAAATTGATTTTTTTACTGCTTCTTTTTAGTCCTTATTACTTCTATTAGTCTCATCAATTAATTAGTATTTCCAAAGCCAAATACTTCCACAAAAGTTCCAGAAAAGTGGATGGGTTATCATCAAAAGGGCAATGCAAGATGTGCAGCTTGATAATGCATAAACTTTCTCTGTTTTGCTTGCTGACAAGAAAAGAAAAATGCCAGGAATACAAGTAAATGAATAAGATCAACCTCAGTATAAATTTCACCCCTCAGTATTCTATCAGATTGAAATTTACATACCATGATACTAAATAGATACTATTCAAAGAATAAACATTTGGAGACAAAATTCTGTATTGAATACAAAAAGAAATAAGCACTTACTTCCAGTGAGTGGAATAATCTGAACTGTGCTTTTTTTACAGCTGATGGAATTCTTGCTTTGTATACTTATTGACCATGGAATGCATAAGGAAATGGAAGCTATAAATGAAGAAGAAGAAATAGTCCATCCTATCTGATATGATGATAATTAAAGCCCTAGTTCTGAAGAATATGACTGAAATTTCAAATACTTCATACTGATATTTCAACATCTATTCAAAGTAATAAAAAAAGAAAGTAATAAAAGTAATAAAAGTAATGAAGTAATAAAGAAGAAAAGTAATGCTAATATAGGAATCCAATTTATATTGATTAAGCTTTCATAAAACTCTAATATGAATAAAAATTGCAAGACATAGAATATAAGCTCCACTCTTGGAAGTGCTCAAGCCAGGTTGGATTGGGCCCTGAGCAACCTGGTCTAGTGGGTAGCATCCATGCCCATGGCATGGGGGTTGGAAGTGGATGATCTTTAAGGTCCCCTTGAACCCAAACCATTCCATGTTTTTATGATTTGATAGTATAATGCTTGAATCTGGGATGGAAAACAGAATAAAGGTAACAAAAAGCACTTCAATAACATTGGAACTTAACTATTGAATACTCAGCTTTGCATCTTCAATGTAATTTTTGTGATAGGTTTCTTCCATCTACTTATTGCTTAATTTTAAAAAAATGTGTCTTTCCATAAAGATCTGATTCTGTGCTCTTTGCCTCATCACTAGTAGGCAAAGTGAGCATAAAACCTTATCAAGCAGGCATGCTTGCATTTTGCAAGCAATTAGTAAAATGAAGTATAATGAAGAATCCAGCAGGAAGATAAATGTGAGGCTGCACTTAAATAATTACCTGTGTTCAATCTGGCTCTGCCTGCAAAGGCAAAACCAGAGAGGTGTTTTCTAATTCTCACCCAGCAAATTGCACTTAAGGCTTATTAAAAGATAATGTGGAAACAAGCAGTTTTAACAGATTTATCCTATTCTCCAGGGGTGAAGCAGTATCAAATGTTTAGTTTAGAACTAATGCACTTGCCCATAAGAGGAAATTGACCTCAGATTCTATAGGAGAGAAAGACACAAGTTAAACTCTATGGAACAGTCCTGAAAGCAAAAGACTGAGTCTTCAATCTAGGAAAAGGAGAGGAGAAGAACAGACACAGACAAGAAGAACAGCTGCTGTGTGAGGGAAGATTTAAAGCAGTGTCTTAGTAAAAATGGCCTGATTAAAGATAGCAGAGATTGCTTGTTATTTTTGATTTTCTTTAATTCAAATATTGCATTCTAGTTGATAAAGAAAGGTATTTCTTTTCCAAAAAGCTGTTATTAGTCACTGTTTCTCAATGAAGGAAGTCCAAAATACAAGGGGATTCATTGTGTGGTTAGCTCACAGAATGCAGGAAGAGGTGCAGCACCTACATTCCACCGCTGCAGTGTGAGAATTATGCAGCTCCACTCTGACAGAGTTAAGGGGAAGAAACCCCTCGAGAAAACAAAAGAATAAAAGTTTTCCCCTAGCAGCAGATGCAGCACTGCACTAAACAATGCTCGTCCTTTAAGGGACTGTCTGAGGGGGAAAAGTCACATTTTTGCTTAGAGGTTTTGTGTGTTTGGAGTTTTTGTTTTTCTTCCCCAGCCATAAAATCAGTTCAGACAAAAGATATAAGTCTAGCTTTTGTAAAAACATGAGATGGAATAAAGTGGTATCATCTTAGTGATAAAGAATTGTAATCAAGGACAAGAAGAAAGAAGCAGCAACATATTCTTCTGGGTTGAGATAGCTACAAACTCTGGAGGAGATGTTGCCTGCCCCTGCTGCTACAGGTCATATGCAGCACATTCAGCTGAACAAAACACTTCTCCCTTCAGCTCACTCATTTGTGGAAAGGGCAGGACCATGTGAGCTATAAATAACCTGTAATTATTAATCAGTCATAACCTATCCAGCATGGTGGTACCAGTATAAGCTGACTAACAAAAAACTGCCTTTGTCACAATTAGGCAATATTCAGGAAAAGTTTATACATATTTTTTTTACAATAAGTGATTACCTGGGTGAGAGCTAATAACAGTGTTTAAGAACAAGAGTAATAGTCATTGGTTAGAAAAAGAATAAATAAGGACACAGCTATCATTATTAAATATATAGGACAATATACACTGCTAGTATTGGGTGACAATTTTAAGATTGAACAATGAAGACAGGCATTCCCTGATGCAATAAATTTTTTCTAGCAAATCTGGCACCATGAATACACCTACAGTGAGACATAGAGAAACTTGAACTTTCTAAGATTACTGTAGACTTGTACTGTGGCACTACTCATTGTTCTGATGGTGGTTCAATGTGTAAAATCCAAGAAAATGGGTTAGAGAACAAGGAAATTATAGATATACCAGACCCAATTGCAAGGTTGTGCCATATCAGAGATCTCTGAGGTAGTTCCAAGCAAGATGATACAGTGCTACAGCACAATATGAAGAAGTATTAACTCAGCCCCTGGGAGCAGTTTTGTCCATTTCATCTGTCTTAATTACTGGGTCTAATAAATGCCAAAAAATAGTGTCATTTGGCATGGCTATGGTGCTTTTTGGGCAAGCCTGGAATCTCATACTTAGGAAGCTCTGCTCCTCAGGATGTACAGAGTGTACCTGCTGTTAACAACATCCCTGTCTGTTATGGTGAGTAAAGAACATTTCTAACTCCCCTCTTCCTCTAATCACAGCAACATGCTATCTTATCTGCCAAAGGAAGGTTTAACTCCAGCTGTAATCTCCTTGACTTTGCCTTCACAGACTCTCTGAGTCGCCATAGAGGACTCTTAATTCCTCAGGTGTCTGAAAAGATAAGCATGGAATACATTTGTTGAAAAGTGCCAATGCAGAAATGAGACTGAATAAAATAAAAAGGTTTTATATTTTGATAGTGATGACATCCTGCATTCTTGTGGATGCTGCCTTCTTGTCCTTTAGAAAACCTTAGTCTCATCTTCCCTCACCTCTGCAGCCTCCCTCTAAACCAAGACTATATTCCATTTTAAGGAGAACTTTGTAAATTGTAAATTTAGAGTGAAAATAGACTTGAAATCTGCCACCAAATGGCATGACCTTTCTCTGGGCAGCATTAGCCTTTTTGGATTTTTTTCTATGCTGTCTCTGTGCTCAGCATCAACTCCTAGACCTGCCTCTTCTCTTTCAAATCACTTCATCAGTTTATGTCATGGAAGAAGTGTCAGAGAAACAGGAAAATAGTATCTTCTTAAGCACTGAAGACAACAGCAAACTTGAAAAGTGAACTTACATTAAATGCATAAAATGGTGGAATGACTATCTCCTTTTCCTATTTTTATAAGGCCTTTAGCATCTTAGCTGTGCAGGATGGAGGCTGTTGCTGTTATTTACACAGCAGCCATCTAATTTCTCGCCTAATTCTGGTCTTGACTTCTGGCCACTACCAGAATTAGATTATCATAATAACAGCAATTAGGATGTTCTCTTTCTAAAAGACTGGATAGTTTCAGACATTTGATCTGACCTATTCAAAAGTTAGAGATCTGAAAGATATGAAAAAAGAAATTTCTGAGGACAAAATATTAAAAAAGATACTTTGCAATTGCATGTCTAATTTCAGCTTACTACTCTCTCATCATCCTTTAACCTTTGCATCTTCATACTTGTAAAGGAAAAGATTTCTTACCATATGAATTGAGTAACAAATCATATGCACTGTTGGTAAAACTCTCTCTCTGTTCTCATTTTTTTGCAGCATAAATACGGAATAATTGGGGGATCAGAGAGTACAAAAATATTACCATACTATAAGATCAGATGTTTGTGTAAACTAAATGCCAAACAACAATCTATAATGTATCATGCAAACTACTGCTGCTTCGTGGACAGTCCGCAAAGAAGAAAAACACCCCTAAGAGACCAAATCTAATGAAGACAACACTCAAAGAGAAGCATGTGATACCTTTTCCATGCAAAATCTACACATGAAAATAATCCATTAGACCAAAAAAAAGAAATATAACTAGTGTGAACTGAATTTGTTCAAGTTTGCATAAAACTTTTAACACTATCCAAAGGCTAAACATTTTAATTAACTTCAATTGGAAGAAAATCTAGAATGGAATTATGAACTCAATTCCAGATTTTAGTATAGTTTCCAAGGCATGTCAGCTTGGCACAGTGTAGCCCTGATCTTGGCAGCTGTGCAGACTGAGCTGTGCTTTGGGATGTCCTTTCCTCCCTCACCAAAACCCGAGCTGTTCCCCCAGTGCCAGTTTAGTGCCCTGGTACTTTCAGAGACATGGCTTTGCTCTTCCCTAGCCAAAGGCCTCTGCCATGGCAGCTGCTCTCCCCTGACTTCTCCCTGCCACAGCAGCAGCCTCCTTGCTGGAGTGTCCTCCAAGGACCACGGGAGGAGAGAAGGCAGAGGGTGTGTGGTGCCAGCTGGTGCCCCTCGCTGGGCTGCTGGGCTGTTCTACATATATAGGTGGGCAGAGGGCACTGCTGGAGAGCAGCAGCCCTGCAGTGCACACACCCCCTGAGCAAATCCAGGAGGGATTCAGCTGTACAGGGAGAGGAGAGAGCCTGAACAGCCATTTTGAACTGTGCTCAGGAAAAAGGGAAAAAGAATGGAAAGTGGATGCTCCAGTGTTTGCTGTTTTGCTATTTCCTGAATTTAAACTGATGGGTCTGGCTGGATATATTTGTGAATACAAAAAGTGGGTAAAACCAGAAACAGGATCTTGGATGAGCTAATCCAATCTTTTTTATCACATGAGCAATCCTTTTGCAAACAATGCTGGACCAGTTCATTGCTTCTTGATTGGATGCAGAAAGGAATCAACTTCGTAGCACAAAAGATGCTGCTTCAGGAGATTAATACTAAATTAGAGTGGGGAAAGATTGCAATCACAGCCCTGGACACTAGGTATGAACAGATGGTAGCCTATGTTAATAACTTGGAAGGCGAGAGTGGCATAGCAGAATGCAATGCATTTTAATGAACTCCATTAAAACCATGAGGACCAACTGTGAACATATTTAAGAGCTTGCTTCTAATCTTATAGAATCTAAAGAAAAAAATATTATTGCCTTCAACAACTGAGTTAAACCCCATTTGCAGAATATCTATTGAAAGAATTCATAATTCAAATCCCAGCAAAGCTGGGTAGAGGATCAGTATACTGATCTATATTTTTTTACTAGATTTATTGAGGTTCCTGCTTAGGAATGAAATAATAGAAGGTGAAATTTTGTATATTTATAATAATTTATACTAATTTCAAAATAATAACTTATACTAATTTCATTTTCCTTTAATTATTATTTATATGCAGGAACTGTTTCACTAATGATTCTGGGAGCAGTCTAGAATTCCTAATGCCAACAATGGCATTTACTCTCCTCAGAAAGTCAGTATCCACAGCAACACAGAAATGAGACCACACTCAGGGGCTGGTCTGGAACATAAAAAGTCAAATGCCTTCTACATTTCTCTCTGCAGAATAAGGATTAATATTAACATTAAAATTTATTTTAAAATCATGATTCAGTCCTAACATCCACATTTTATATATTGTACAATTAAGTCTTTCTTATGAGCTTCTTGTTCTATTCTTTACAACCAATAAACAAACCACAACTTGTTCTGAAGCTGCCTTTTGAGTGATCAGTGTGCTCTAATGAACAAATAGAGTGAGTGATGTTTTGTGGATTATTTCTCTGCAGTGCAGAATGTTTATAGTTCAATGGCTAAAGCCCTGGGTGCTCATGTGGATGGATGTCCATGTGCAGAGTATAACTACACCCCCAAGGTCATGAAGTCATGGCAGTTGGTGACTATTAGAAATCCTCAGTAATCTGTACTACCTGTAAGGGAATCACAACACTGAGTTACTGAAAAGCAGTTTTCTGATAGGTGCTCCTGACAGCCTCTCCAGATAGAAGATTCCCTGATGAAACCAGGATTATGCTTTAAGTGAACCCAGTGGCTTTCACTTGGTCTTCACATTTCTCAGCTCTTGGAAGCTTTCGCTTTCACTGATCACTCTTAAAGGATGATCTGCCTGACATCCCTGCTCAAACTTGCACTTCTGATTCACTCTGACATGACTCCAGAACAGCACTTTGAAACAATAGTTTGAACATCTCTTCTCCTACCCACATCTAAGACGTCTCATGTTGTTTTTGTACATATTTTCATTACCTTCCTTCCTTTCTGCTCTGCTTAGTACAGAAGTTCCACATTCAAATAACACAATTAACAAAATAAAGTAACACACCAGCAGAGGAACAAAACAGTTCTTCCACCAATAGTCATTCTAGCCACTCATCTTTTCACTTCAATTATCATCATGAAAATCTGCCATGCCATCAAAGCACCACTGCACTGATTTAACCCATCAGACATTCTGGAGAGAATAATCTAGAAGTGTACCTTCAAATATTTGGGATTTTTAATACTTTGTGCCTGTTGAATTGCATTTTTTTAAAAATTCAATCTCATATCTTTTTTCTCACCCTTTTTAGACTTACTCTGTAGTTAGTAGCAACTTGACTAAAGACAATGCCAGTTTCATGCAGGTATTTTTACTTGATTTGCTGCAATAACCATATTTTATTGTGTGTTTGAAGCCATTAGTTGGAGACAATCTGCTATATAGCAAAATTCCATATATTTTAACAATGGTTAACCACAATATCTTAAGAGACAAAATGAAACTGCATTTGATTCTGCTGGAACTAGAATGAATACATCCTGCCTTTTGAAAACAAAAAAGATTTAATTATAAGTGTGTGCTTCCTCCATAATTTCATTCCACAAATGTTCCTTATGGGCAAGTTAGCAATTTTCAGCTAGTGAGAAAAATCAGAATATCTACAATGCTCTCTAGCTAACACATGTGGGTCTCTTTGGACACTGAAGGTTTTCATCAGATCTAAGAAGCAACATTTCACGTCACAATTCTTTTGTGTTCTTCTTTCACAGATAACTTCATATATTCACAGTGAAATTATTTGATTCCTTATAACCCTTCTTTTTCACTAACTTACAAACATCTTAAACAAGTACACCAGAAAGCTCTAATCACACACAGAAATCTGATGCCAGGTATCACTTGCAGTGAAAATCAGTCTTGCTGAACTTACTAGAGTAATTAATAGTTTGTTCTAATTACCTTCCAGAGCATATTTCATGTCCTGGGCAAACAGAGTCCACATGATTTCAGCACTGATTTTTCCCATGTTCAGCTCTTGAGGGAACCTGCAATCAATCACATTACAACAGTTCACCTGCTGCTAGGAATGATGCTTACAGCTGCACAACAAAAAGGCAAATATTTCCACAAAATAATTCCCCTAGTATGCACTTACTGTATCTTATGTTTTGTAACAATTATATAAACCATCCAACCTTCAAATAAAAACTTCCCTCATATGACATTTTAAATCAAGAAACATTCATCTATTTTGCAGACGATTCCTCAACTTTAGTTAAATCAGATGGCTTATGAAGAACATGAAACAGTTGGCTCAGATGTTTAGCAGCCACAGGTTTTCCTTAATTCCTTTCTGACACTGGAAAAGAGTGAAGCTGTCTGTGAAGCTATATTGGTTTATATACTCACAGAATCCAATTCACTGAAGACTTCCACCTTGATGTATGGATAAAATAACAAAGACTATAACAAGTAGTGAAATGCAGATTTAGATTCAAAATTTTAGATTTGATGTCATGCTTCATGTCATCTTTGAGAAATCCTTTTTAGATATTTCTGCTGTTATAAGTTAAGTACTTTTACACAAATTTTTCATAGATCCCAGCTGCTTCTTATTCAATGCAAAAGAAAGGCCTTGATCTTTGAGTTACCATTTTCACTGTTAGCAACTAGCAAAAGGTGGCATTTTAGTGATCAACACTGTGTTTTTGTCACATTTTTGGTCTTAAAAAACGGGCTAGCTTTAATGCAGGTGTGGAACTGACATATGAGCCATTCTCAGGACACAGAGGCAGAGCCAGGCAGGTCAGGCAGATGAAGAGCAGAAAGTGGAACACAGAATCTCCCAGTGGGGTAAAGCAGTTGTTTATGGCACAGGGGTGCAGTGAGAGCCACACAAATGACCCACAGTTCACCAGGAAACATAAAATAAGGGAATGTATTAATGAGGAAATANTTTAGAGACCTATTTGACCCTGATCATATCTGCAAAGAAAAAGTACTTAAACAGCTCATTAGCTCTGCCACTTTAATAGGAAGCAGTTGCTAGCTCAGTTCACTGAGGCCTCTTTATGCTAATGACTGCTCAATTAAAGAACTTCATATTAATTCTATTACCACAAAAATTAATTTCTGTTCAAAAACTGAAATGTATTTCAGCTGTCTTAACTTCTTTACCTCCAATCCAGTCTGAGTTATTTCTTAGCACCAGACTTGAACTTTGATGGTGTGGCTCCGAGGAAGTATTTATTTAACAGCTGATTTAATATTGACACTGTCTTTTGAGCATATTGCAAGGCTGGCCATAAGGCAGGGCTGGGCCTGATAAAAATGCACTTGTTTGATTAGTGATAAATGGATTTGTCCATGCATTTTAACTTGTGAAAGCACACACACACACACACACACACACTGCAATTATCAGTGTTGATTAAATTAGTTCAACACATCCCACCTGGCTTTAGTTAGGTGAAGTCTAAAATTGGTGCCAGTTTTTATGCCTCTAACAGACTGGTGGGCATTGCACAGCTGCCAGTCATGGGCACAGGGAAACTACCAGGGGTGTCCTTGCAGTTTATTGTATGTGAGAAGTGACAAAGCCAAAGCATGACAGAAGCACACAGGACATTCCACATGCTAAAGATAAATGGTAACAGAAGCAGCTGTCTTATTAAAGGGAAGGGATAATCAAAGGTCAAATACTAAAGCATCTATATAAGTATGGTATTTTGTATTATTTGTATTTTATCACCTTATTTTTAGTTAAGAAAACTTTTTCAAACTACTTCAAATTTTGATCCATAACGAGCAAAATATCAGAGAAATTTCTTATGCAAGTCTCTACACAATACATTTTCTAATCTTTGTAAAAACCATGTATTTTCACATTTTTCAGTGAAGCAAAAGGACAACCAGCAGAGTTCTGGTTGTGTCAGTCATTTAGTTGGCTCTTGCTACAGTTATAACTGCCCCATAGGCCATAATTTTCCCAATTTCTATGTCATTCTTGGAACTATATAAAATCTCAGTTTATCCAGAAGAGTTAAAGAGTTTTGTTGCCTGTACATTACCATATCTATGCATTTCCAAAAAGACTAAATTGCATATACAAGACAGCCACATATATTTTCACTCTATTGATATTAATCAAGCAAAAATTTAGTGAAAACAGTTCTCATTGGCTAGTTGTAATGAAGGGCAATATACAAAACCACAGATCAATGGAATGAAATTGAACTCAGCTTAAAAAAAAATGTAAATAATCAATGTATAAATGAAACATATATAACCCCCAAAGCATTTATCTCAGACAGTACTGCATGTCTCTAGTTCAACCCTAAAGCCAGAAAATTCTATCATGACAATTAAAAACACTTTTTCATAATTTGTGCTGCCAAATCTCCAGTCTGCTACATCTTGAGAATATCAAAGCCTCTGAACTGCAGATGCACTTTCCCAGAAAGGCTCATATTCCATACTTGGTGGCTAAGTCTCTTCCAGGTGCTAAATCTCACCAGTCCTAGGGGGTGAATACATTCAGTTTTGTGCTGTGCATGCAGCAGGAAGATAGATCACACCATCTGTGGAGGGCTGGCCATGGGCTCTGCTTCACTAACTCTTAAAGACAAAAGTTTTATATGATTTTGGAAAAGATGTATTCCATTTAAATGTGAGCAAAGAGCTCATTTACTCTTACATTTTGTGCTCCATCTATCCAAAGCTTTATTTTTAACACTCCTTTCCCTGAATGAAAAATAATGGGCAAGACAGGTGCTGTTTATAGTCTATATAACTAACCTGGTATGTCAGTGTTACATTGTTACATGAGAAGCTACAGTGGGTATGGGGAAAGAATGAGAACAGCTTTGTTCACAGGACAATGTTCACAAATTCACTGAAATCAGTGATATTCACATGCTACCACAGAATAAAGTGTAATTGGTAATGAGGAGTATCACTGCATCAAGACACAAACCACATCAGATACACTTTCTATCATGAAAGAAACATTCTAAAGTTGGCCTGATGTAGCCCAATTCATGATAGAATGTACTCTGATTTTCTCACTTCCATAATTTTTTTCCACTGGCCTATATTTCATAACTCACTGACATGTATGTTACAATTATGCCGTTTCTACAATATAAGTTACTATCCCCAACTTCTCAGAAGTATTAAACATCCTAGCTCCTGAAGCATGAGGAGATCTGCTCCTGCAGAATTCATGTGTTAGTCCTTTCTATGGTGTGTGGAACACAACGTGAT
>WBNQ01078671.1:7659-18123 GCA_013401375.1 Spizella passerina
AATCAAAATGCATCACCCTAGAGGAGATGCATGGCAAAAACTCTTGGTCACCTACTACACTGGACTGCAGAGCCAGGGAAAGACAGTTCTTGCTCCTCTCCCCAGCTGACCACTGGGGAGTCTTCCCATTTTTTTGATCTTGCTCTCACTCTCCCTTTTGTTTTCCCCCACCTCCTCCAATTAACCTGGAAGTTCTGGAAGTTCATACATGACACTTGTTACAGATGCCAAAAATAAAGCTTTGTGCATACAAACCTATCTCAACATCTTCTGAGCAACAACACTCGGGCAAGCAAACAGCACCCAGCATGTTCTGCAATTGGCTTCAGTGGAATGACTCTAACAAGAGTCAGAATGTGAGATGTCTTACTGGAACTTCTAATGAAAAAAAGATACCCAACTACTACCAGAAGTTTTAAAAAAAAAAAGCTAAAAACCAGCCCTGTGAATCCATGTGGCAAGTACATATCTGTGATGAATGTTGCTGCACTTATTCTTCCACAAAGATTTACAGAGTGCTGAATTGTTGCAATCCAGTCTTCAAATTCCGGCAAGGATAAAGGAGATGACAGATACCTATGCCTCCTACTGAATTATCATTGATCGAAAGCTAAGATTTGTTGCTTTTAGCAGCAAAATGTGAATCCTTCTCCTGCAGTACACATCCTTGCCTCTTTTCTGCCTGCTGCAGAGAGCTGCACGTTGCCCACAGGATTTCACTACAAACGTGGGCGTGAATTCTCCCAGCAAGTTGGGCAACACACTTTGGGTACCAGCTACGCTCTGATTCAAAACAGAAATTTGTAGTGATCTCTAAGAAGGAGAATAATATCTATTTAAACTTCCAGGCTAGGCGTGCTTTTTCTGGGAAACAAATGCGTGCTGCAATCTGATAAACTGGGCATCTCTCAAAATCCCACTCCAGGTGAGTGGTGCTAAAACAAGAGAGTTTGATTATTCTGGAGGTAACACATATTGATGAGAGACTGCATCACTTTGTTTGCTGTGGGGTGGGGTCATGTCCCCTGAGACAGACGATGCAGTTCCTCATATTTACTATTTAGCAAGTGCTTCTGGTAAAAGATTATTTGTGTTTACACTTCTCAGTTTGCTTTCTCTTTTGTTTGCTTGTTTTGTTCTCAAATGTTCCTCCTATTAATACATCTTCTGGAACTGCCTGGCCTACTTTAGGCTAAAAATAGCCCTTGTTGCTACTGCTGTAGCTCCACAAAAGCCACACAACAACCACACTAGGAAAGAAAACCTCGTGCCCAGCTGATCTTCCCTGAAATGACAAGTGGGTATGAAATCCATATGACCAAAAAGCAGAAGGAAAATAAATCATGCCTTCCTGCTCTGCTTACACTAGGCTTGGTGATGGTGTAAAGAGGGGAAAGAGCAGAAAGGTGTGAGTGCTTTGCTTTCTCTCTGCCTCCTCTACATCCACAAAGGACAGTAGGTGCCTCTTTTGGATAGAAACAATGGAAGAAACAATGAAACTGCAGGGATGGAAAGCTACAAAAAAGATACTTTCATGTTAAGTTTCCATGCAATCATTCCTGAAGTTAACACAATTTGATTTATCTCTTGGGTAAATATCAGTCTTTGGGTATGGCCAGACCAGAGCTACTGATGCTGTTGCACTGCTTAAATGAACAGACACCTCTCATCCTTCAATGGGCTGTGCCTGTGCTCCTGGTCTCTTACAAAGGAAAAGGGCTTTGGATATGCAAACGTTTTCCTCTGCATTGCAGCAGACAAAACTTAACACTTCTCAAACCTTCAGTGAGTAACTCTGCATTACTCCTCTGGCTGCTCTCCATGTGGCCCATGGTCCTCGCTGGTCACACACAGTCTGGGCTTACTGGTGGCCTCCGGCAACCTCGTCCGCAAAATGGTGGGGTAATAAACACCCAAAAATGCTTCTGCAAGGTATCTTGGCAACTGAGGAATTAAATTCCATTGATCCACAGATAAAAATTATGTTGGCATGATTTACTCTAGCTTGTGGGTGCTATTTTTTTTTCAATTTTACACTTAAGGCGTATTGACAAGAACATGCCACACACTTGTGGGAAGCCAGGACTCTGTGCTCATTTGCAGGAGAGTAACTCCTGGGTCACTTTTTTCTTTGCCTTGCCAACTAGGAATTTAGCTGGAATGTAGTTGGGGTGGCACCATTCTCAGTTATGGAAACACATCTGTGAGCTGGAGGCAAATCTGAGCCTAAGACAGAGAAAGCACAAGCTCCTCTCCTTGTGTTCTGAGTGCCCAAGGCAGTTTGCTGAGGACAAGGTCCTGTTGGATACCATCAGTTCAGTACCCTGGTGGTTCCCAGGTGGACAGAGCCATGGGTGGCTTTAGGGTTCAGGACATCACCAGCTTGCAGCAGCCTTGCAGTCCTGCCCGGTGCCCTGCGTGGGGCATGGGGAAGGTGACACGCCAGCACTGCCAACACCTGGACCAGGACCTGCATCCCACTCCGCTGTCACCAGGCTGCAGGGCTCCTCTAACCCAGGGTATCCCGGGATTCTGCAGCACCAACACCGCTGCCGGTCACCCAGACCGCATCCCTCTGCCCCCGATGCGGTCCCGCTGCCGTGACGCCGCCGAAGCCCCTGGGGCATCGTTCACCCCGCGGCGGGACCGGGGCAGGGGCAAAAGGGACAGAGAGATGTCCGGCTGCTCCCGGCGCCCGCGGGCCGAGGGCACGGAGCGATGTCCCCGCACGCCGGACGCCGCTGCAGCCCACAGCGAGGGCACAGCCCCGGGGAAGGGGCCGAGCCGGGGAATCGCGGCGGCTCCGGGGGTCCCGCTCCCCCTCCCTCCCTTCCGCCCGCCCCTCCTGGCCGGCCCCTGTCCCCTCCCTCCGCCCCGCCGCCGGGCGGGGGCTGGAGCGGGTCCGGTGCCCGGGAAAGCAGAGGAGGAGCGGCGCGGGGAGGGAGCGGAGCCTGTTCTCCTGCGGGCGGCACTGCGGGCGATCCAGGCGGGAAGGGGACGAGCAGGACGAGGGAGCCGGCGGCGCAGGGAGGGAGTCCCGGAGCCGGCCCTGCCCGCCGCGGCGGAGGGCGGACCACGATGCCCGCCCGGCGAGCGCTGCCCGCCCGCCCTCCCGGAGACCGCCGCCCGTAGCGGGGCCGCCGCGCCGCGGGGTGAGCGGGGGATGCCCCTGCTGGAACCGGCACCGGCGGGGGCTGCGCGGGGCGAGGCGAGGCGAGGCGGCTTCCCTGCGCCGTGCTGCAGAGCGGGCCGGGATGCGGGATGCGGGATGCGGGATGCGGGATGCGGGATGCGGGATGCGGGATGCGGGATGCGGTGGGTCTGTGTTGGGGATGGCGGGAGCGGCGCGGGGGCATCGCCGCTTTTCCCGTGGCAGGCAGGTGCTGCGTGGCTCCTCTCCCGCCCTTTCCCTCGGGATTCCTCCCGGGAACACCCCCGAGAAGCTCTCCCGGGAAGGGGTTTCGCTGCCGGGGCCGTGCGGGTGGGCTGCGGTTCGGGAGAGGCTGCGGCGGCGGCGGCAGGGCGTGATGGACGCGCCGCATGCGGGGAGAGATGCTGTGGAGCAGAGATGCTAAAATGTCACCGTGTGCCGTGTCCCTGTCAGATCTGGATGCTTTGAGAGACTCCTGACACTCAGTGTTTTTGCATCTAGGCTAAACCTCCGTGGTAAGGAGGTTTTTTGATGCAGGCGGGTTTTGATCAGCTGTCAGTGACAGCTTGCAGGTAGAGAGATGAGATTTCCAAGCTCTGAGGTTGTGCAGTAGTTCTCTGGCTCCTTGTGGGCGAGTACTTGAGAAATGAACGTGTCGGTGTAACAGCGCTCGTCCTGCATGCGGTGTGGGCTTTTGTGGGGCGTGGAGGCACCCCGGACAGAGCAGGGACCGCAGCAGACACCCCCCCCCCTGCTGAAAACGAGGTGGGGATGGCGAGAAAAAACAGAGATCACGGCTCTGTGCACAGATTTCTGCCCGCTCCTACTTGGGCACAAGACGGAGTGTTTTTTAAAACCTCTTCTTGTACAATGGGGGTTTTGTGCTTGCTTTGGGAAGGAAGGTTTCCATAGGAGTTACTGCAGAAGGGGTTACCTCTGGGGCTGAGGCTGCTGAGTGTGATCCCCCTCAGCCTTCACATTTCAGGATCCCCTTTAATCTGAGGGCATTGCTGTGGACCTCCCTCTCTTTTAAATCATCTCTGCCTCTCTCAGGTCTGATTTTTAGGTTGGCTGTTTCTAAAAATAAAGACTGGTAGGACCTTAGGGGAAGTCCTTTATGCATTTGTGTACAGGTAACTGAATATACTGTACAGGAAGAGATTCTGCTTCCAAGGCTTGACACAGGGGAGGAAAAAGGACAAAATTTACATCAACTGAGGAACTGTCAAGCACTGGGAGCTATGACAACAGCTCCTTACTACCTTCCCATATTTATTTGTATTCCTTCCTTTCATTGTTGGCTCTCACGTGGCATATTTCCACGTTGGCTTTTGCCCACTCTGGGTGGAAAACCAGTGATGCTGAAAAAGATGACTGAACCAACATGTATGAGCAAGGATGATATCAAGTGGCATTTTTCCTTTGATACAGTGGATCTGAACTTGTTTCATATATATATATGATGCATATGTAGAATTACTACAAAAATCTGATGAGAACCATGCTGGCTGTTAGTGCTTATTAGCCTATTTCAACACACAATAAAGATAATAATTTTTTTTCTGATTAATGAAACATCAGAGGAGAGAAGGAACTTGTGGAGAGCCATATCCTTAATTTCTCAGTCATGTAGTCACATCTGCTCAGTTACAGAACTTTTTGCTTGGTCTGCAATTGGAGACATTTTGTCAATTCATTTTCTCTCCATTTGTTGAGAGAGTTCAGTAGCTGAAGAAGGAGACTTTCGAATTTTCAGTTGATTTTTTATCTAATACTCTACCTCAATTTTCTTTCACAGCTTTGGTTGTCTTTTTTTTTTTTCTTTGCTCACTCTTCCCTGCCTCTTTGTTCAATGGCAGGAATTTTACCTACCATTGTACTTTGTGGGCTTTTGAAATTGGCAGATATATCTATAATTATTACTTCCATCAGATAGTGTGTTAAACTGATTAGCCTACTTTCTTGTGCTCTAGTTTTGCTTCTTAATACTTTCTGCAGCCATAAAAATATTGCAGTTGTGTGGATAATACAGCAGCATGGAGGACGTGTTTTTCTAATTATGTTCACGAGGAGCTAATGTGAATATCACTTTGGGATTTTATTATGGAATTGTCACTTATTGTGGCACTAGACCCTCAAGATATGCAAACTTCTCTAATGGAAAACAGCTACATAAAATCAGTGATTGAAAGAAACATTTATTTTATCCACTAATGCTGTCCTTTGTGTACTGGCTGAAGTTATGGTGAAAGAAACTTTTTCAGTTGCTGACTCTTCAAGAGTAAGATCTGCCTTCAAGATTTTCCCCCCCGTCTTTGTTTCCTCAAAATAAAGGTAGAGCAAAGATAAATTCTGCAGTGCTGATGCCAGAAGACTTATGTTCTTGTCTTTTCACTCTGTCCTGGTTTGTGCCCAGGCAGCCTGTGATGGTCAGTTCTCCACTAGTTTTCACACAAGGGTGCTGAAATCAGCTGTGCCACCTTGTTCTGAGTGTCTGACACCAGAATGCTTATTTATTAGGAAGTGAGGACACCCCAGATTATGACTTCTTTTGAAATCTTTGCTGTGTTTTAGACCTCTTTGCTTCCAAGGTGAGATTCTCATGTGCGTTAAACCAGTTCAGTTGTGTTCTGTGTTTGGCAGCAGGGAGGTGAGCTCTCCAGAGCCTACTGCGTGGTGTCTTGGGTGTAAGTGATGCTCTGTGCTTTGACAGACTCTGCAGGAATTCCACACTCTTCAGATAGCCCAGCTTGATGTTGCTTTGAATTCTTCAGACCTAGCCCTGTACCATCACAGGGCATTTTTTAAATGTTTTGGTTTGGGTTTGGTTTTTTTGGTTTTGTTTTCAATCTTACCACTGAAAAGACTGAGTGCTAATATCAATTTGGAAACACAGTTGTTTTCTGAAGAACACCTAAAGCTCTTGGAGTTTTATAGATAGATGTTTGGATGGAGCATAAACACGGAAATAACGACCAGCATCTTTATTGCCATTGGTGTGCAAAGTTGTTGTGCTGCAGCTCGCTCCCATATTCTCTCTTCCCTATTAAGGTGTTGTTTGCTAGGTTTGCATATCCAGAGTGAAACTTGCTTTTCAGTGGTGCTTTTCAGAAATGCTTGCTTGGCAGCAGCTGAGAGACCCATTGTGAGGGGCATTGTTGCCCACGATGCATGTCCTGATTTTCAAAATCTCAAGCTTTTGTGAAAATTGTGCTGCCATCAACTTCTATTGGATGGACATGGGGCTGAAAAGGAGAGGCCACAGAATGTGACTTATACTATCTACTCTGTATAATTGTTATGTGGGTTGTTAGATATGGGGTCAGCATTCATCTGTTTTCTCCCTTTTTGCTGAACTGCTTTATTGGTGGCCTGTACCTGTCAAAACAGAGCTGAATAGCTGGCCCGTGTTGTAAACAATCAGATGCCTTTACAAAAGCATGTAGTAACAGGATAGGGGGAAATGTCTTCAAACTGAAACAGGGTGGGTTCAACTAGATTTTAGAAGAAAAAACCTTTACTCTGAGGGTGGAGAGGCACTGGAACAGGTTGCCCAGGGTTGTGGATGCCTCATACCTGGAAGTGTTCAAGGCCACTGAGCAATCTGGTCTAGTGGAACCTGTCCCTTCTCAGGGCAGAAGGGTTGCAAGTAGAGGGTGTTTAAAGGTCCCTTTCAACCCTGTGATTCTGGGAATCACATGTAACAGTGATGGGGCAATTCCACACAGTCCTAGGGAATGGAGGGTAGTGGCATCATTCCTGTAGTTGACTTGTTGCACTACTTTTTTCCCTAATAAACAAGTGGATCAATGTCTATCCAACCTCTTGAAGTACAAGATAACTTTCCTTACCCAAGTGGGTTTTCTATATGTTATTTCAAAAGGGTGAAGCTTCAATAGTGCAGGGTACAGGACATCCCACAAGAGCCTGTGGAATGTGCTGTGGAGCTGCCATGCTTTCTGGTTATAATGAAAGTTGTACGGGATTGATCAAGGACATGATTAGTCAGAAGGGAATGGCCACAGGTAGAGGAGTGAGGACAGAATGGGCTTATATGTGTTTTGATCCATTTTCCTGAAGGATTTGAGCTTTGTAACTCTTGTATCTTAACCAGAACGAGAATTAGCTTTGAGACATCCATGTGCAGAAACGTGCTGATCATTGATTTAACATCTCCTCTAGGGATCTGAGGACCAGCACAAACTGTAAAGTCATGCCACTCACTGCCAAATAACAGAAGTGTGTCTGCTAGACAGAGGTTTAAAGTTAGCTACAGGGCTTGGCTACCTTTGCTTTTGAAGTAGGGTTTCTGCTTTTCTTATTTTTGAGGGTGTCAGTGTTGTTCATGACCACACAGTGTGCCACACTGCCACAGATCCTCTACTCCTTTAAGCCATTTGTTTAAATAGCCTTGACAATTCCTTGACTTTATTTTCTCTTTGCTGTGCTCTAGCAAGTGGAAGGCTGATCCTTTGCTATCCAACAGGGAAGCAACTTTTATCATTACTGGCTCGTGCTGTTGAAGACAAAGAGGTTTTACAGAAGTCATGGCAAATGCCTGTGAGACACCAACTCTCTTACTAGCTCTAAGTCCACTGCTAAAATCTCAGAAGTTTGATATTTGAAATTGAGCTCTGTACAATTGCAAAATCTAGCTTCATTCCTGTCTGAAGACAAATGATCTGTAAGTCTCCACAAACTTGTCTGAGTCTCATGCCTGGTTTCCCTGGCAGAGTCTCCTGTGAGTGGATATAAATGCCTCTTGGAGGTTGTCAAAGCTAACAGGTTTCTACAGAGGCTGAAGGCTGGACCCTCTTAGAAGAGCTGCTCTGTTGAGTAACTCAAATAGGAGCATGAGATTGCAGTGTGAAATTTCCACAGATGTTTGTTCTGCTGCTTTTTGCTGCTTAACTGAGGCTCCAGTTAATTCAGAATCCTGCTTCACCATCCATCAGTTTAAATCTATCAGAAGGAGAGCAGGAGAAAAAAAAATCCAACTTCAGTGGAAACGCACACACTACAAGAGGCATTTTTACCACATTTGTATTCTGCTCTGTGCTTCTGTCACCCACGCTTGTAAAATACTCAGTGACAACAAAATGAAGTACATTTAATTTCCAGATATACAATAATTTATTGTATTTAGTGAGTAATTGCTGGTAGCTCTTCTATGGTAACTTCTTTTTCTGCTTTTTCCAGACTTTGTTACATTCCTTGTGCATGGATGGGGACATTTAGTAACACATGAACTGAAGAGAAACTAAGCTATTTGTTCCTTATTAACTGAGATATTTTGCAAGAAACTTGAAAAATATAACTTTGTATAATGCAGCTGGGATTTTTGGGGCATCCCATGAGAATAAGTTATGGGAGAAAGGCAAAGTATTAGAAAAATGAATAGTAGTTGTAAAAGGATGCCTTTTCTTCTCTAGAACACCTAAATCACTCTCTTTTGTGCTCAAAGCTTGCTTGTAATACTGATGAAATACACTCATTAGCCTGTCAGAAGAACACTGGTGTGATGGCAATGCTGTATTTGGATAAATGAAGCCAGAAGAGCAATTCAGAGCTCACTCAGTTGACACAGCCTTGTGAAGGAGTCTTGCCTCTCCCAGAGCAAACCTGCTGCACAAGCTCATGGTCCCCTGTGCTAGGAGCTCTCCTGCCCTGTGATGTGCCACGATCAGCAGGCAGACCTGAGCACAAGCAGGGCAAGAGCAGGACAGCCTACAGAATGCAGGGCTGTGGGGTAGCAGCCCTGCAGACCACCCCCAAATGCCATTTGTGGCGAAGCGTCCCCAAATGTCTTTTGTTTCTTCATAAGGACCATGCCCACAGATTACTCCGAGCACAACAGTGCTTTTGAAGGAGACACCTGAGGATGCTATTGCTATTCCCTGTGCTGGGAATGCTGTTGATCAGCAGGGAAAACACACGTGTGTTGGACAGGGGAGTGTGCACATCACTTTGGTGTGACTTGGGGAGATGTCAACTGGCTCAAACCTTTGCAAGCTGTGGTTGTAATCCATCTTGGTGTAAAATGGAACAGATTTTAAAGAACTGGGTGTGAAAAATTGTTTGTTACTGGATCATTGTAGCAAGTGGAGTATTCAGGGATTTGAATTGCTGGTAGAATGGGCTCCACCTTAAAAAATACATGGTGATAGTGGGTATGTTTCTTAAAAGCAGAACCAGGTCAGGCAGAAGAAACCAGACTCCAGCATTATACTTGGAACACTGGCCTGAGTCAAGGGAATTTCATTTCTCCACAGTGCAAATGTAAGCCACAAACTGATGAAGGTTTCACATCCTTGCATCACTCACACAAATTGTTCTCAGTTATCCTGAGAATACAGTGAGTGCTATTTCAAAAGACATGAGAAGATATAACACAATTTTCCAGTCATGAAAGCCATCACAAGCAGGTAGTGTCTTTCAGCAGATCAAATACCAGAAAAATAAAGCGCCATTCAAGAAACACCCAGCTTCCTGAGGCTTTCGCTGAGGCCCTACAATTTGCTGGCTGCACAGGCTAATGTACTCTGAATGCAGAGATAGAATCATAAAGCCACTGAGGCTGGGAAAGGCCTGTAAGATCATCCATTCCAGCCATTAAGGGATGTCCTGGCTTCGTGGCTGCAGGCTGGCTTTCTGTGCTGATGAGCATCAGACAGAGGGCAGCCCTTTGGCACAGCCTGTGGTTTTGGGAAAACTAGAGGTGGGTCACAGGTTATGGCCACCAGGTTACTCCTGTAAGGCTGCCAAAAGCACACGAGACAAATCATTTGTACATAATCCCTTCAGGCACCGCTGCAGCAGCGAGGGGAGAGAGGCCATGGCTTGTGTGGGGCTGTCACACACGGTACATCTGCTGCTGCCCTGGTGCACACCCCACTGCCTGCAGCCAGCGACCCAAACACCACAGAAACAG
Organism: Spizella passerina; assembly: GCA_013401375.1. Classification (NCBI taxonomy): domain Eukaryota; kingdom Metazoa; phylum Chordata; class Aves; order Passeriformes; family Passerellidae; genus Spizella; species Spizella passerina. The sequence continues at coordinate 17,742 of WBNQ01078671.1, forward strand.
CTCAGAAACGCGCAGGTACCCGAGGTTACATAAGGACAGCAGCAGCTGTGAAAGGAAAACAAGTGAGGGGTTTGGTGATACTCAGCTTGAGCTCTGTAGAGGAGCTGTGACAGCGATGCTGAGGTGGCTGAAGGCCACATTAATCTGCCCTGCTGCCCGTCCCAGGGGAGCTGTAATCCACATCCTCATCCTCATCCACATCCACATCCACCTGGACAGCCATAGGCTCAGCTGTCAGGGCTGGGGTATTGGAATTAATTACCAATATAGCCAGAAGGGACGTGCCTGAGCTTGTCTGGCCCTTGCTGCATGACCAAAAGGTGGCAACTGTAGTGTTTTCACCAAAAGGCGGCCACTGCGGTGTTTTCACCTCAGAGACACC
>WBNQ01078673.1:0-11758 GCA_013401375.1 Spizella passerina
ACAGTTCCCCTGCCATGGAGGTGTGGCACTGCTGGAGGGGCCACACAGCTCCCTTGAGTTTGGCATGGCCAGTCTCCATCCAGGAGAAGGCAGGTTGCCACACTGTGGACACACCTTGCTTTTCTACAACCTGCTGGTAGCCCAGTCTTTTCATAACTCTGATAGTGCTAAAAATGTAGGCAAAATGGTTTTAATTTTTTCTTTATTTTTTCTTAAAACCTCATCACTTGGTCAGCTTCCTGTGGTGTTTTCAGAGTTATTTGTCTGTGCATTTTTCCTGAGCAATACCAGAGTTCTGCAGATCTGCTTGGTGGTAGGGAGAGTCCTCTGCCATTCTGCTTGCACCCCAAGATTCAGGGAAATGCCACCCAGAAAATGTTGCCTTTCTGAAAGGTTTGGCTTCTTGTGATTTGAAATATCAAACCATTTCAAACCCAGATATCAAACATCTCAAATATCTCAGGGGACTGAAATCTATGGGAAATGATGGAAGTTTATCTTGAACCAGTGCAGCATCAGTCAGATATTGCTGCTCCTGCAATGCCAAGAGCAGCTGGTACTGCTGCTGGAGCACTAAGACCAGGATGTCCTTGGTATGTCTGCTTTGCTCAAAATTGCAGTTTTCTGCACTGGTGTCTGTGTCATAAATTATTTTAAGGGATTCCCAGTGAATTTCATAGAAATTGGCATTTAATTTGTTAAAATGCAGCTACATAATGAGCTCTCATAAGGTGCCTCAGGTAAAGCCACTGCTGCAGTTTTCCTGTCTGAGCCGATGGCTCTGCAAGAAACACCTCAGTTTGCATTTCACTTTTAGTAAATTTTTTCTATCAGCCAATGTTGTGGGGCCAAGAGCACCAATTGCAGAAGTGTCTGCTCCCAGCACCAGTGAGTCCTGCTGGGAAATGGGATTTCAAGGATGACTTTGAGGCACATTTCAGTCTTTGGTAATCATGACTAAAGCTGTTCTCTGACCATTCCATCCCGATGTGGCTCATGCAGAGCACAGCTCGAATCACAGAATGGTTTGTGTTGGAATGACATTAAAGCTCATCTCAATCCAACCCCCTGCCATGGGCAGGGACACCTTCCACTATCCCAGGCTGCTCCAAGCCCCATCCAACCTGGCCTGGAACACTCCCAGGGATGGGGCATCCACAGCTTCTGTGGGCACCCTGTGCCAGGCTCTCACCACTCTCACAGTCAAGAATTTCTTCCCAATATCTATTCAAAGTCTCACCTCCTTTGTTTCAAAGCCATTTTCCCTTGTCCTGTCATTGTCTGCCTATGAAAAAGTTGCTCTCCCATATCATCTCAGCTTGGCCAGTTCTGCCTTTGGGCCTGGCATGGGAGGTTGGGCACTGAGACCCTTGGAAACCCCCACACCTACATCCCTCTGTACATCCAGGATGGAGCAGGGCTGTGCCTTTCATTCTCAAGGATAACACAGGAATTCGAGTTGGTGTCCCTCCCACAGGGTCCCTTTGCTGGAAGGAGGGTGTGTTGGGAAGAGACCCCTTCTTCAGGGTCCTCCTGCATGGAGGATGGGGAGCATTCCCCACTGAGGAACACTGCAGATGCTGCTGAATGCTGCCAGGGCTTTGGTGGGGTGGCTCTGCTGTTACTTCAGTGGAACCATTGACTTTGGCTTAAAAGTGCACATCCCTGCCTCTGCATCTCCTGGTTCAAACATCACTCTCTGAACTGTCCACCCAGAAAAAAAATCTGGTTTGTTCTTTGGTGCTCTTGCCTTGACCAGCTGTGAGCAGCAGGACATCCCATGGATGTTGCTGGGGCCAAAAGGCTGAGGTTTGCTTTTTATTCCAGGTCAGGCAGGTTTGCTGTGGAATTTGACAGGGGAAGATCTCCCCTGGAATCGCTGACTCTGCTGATACACGAGGCCTTTGTCCATAGGTGGTGTGGTGAGGTTGGTGCCCTGTGACTGACTTGTTCAGTGCAATAAAAATATATTGGGTTCTTAAGATGTTGACCAATGGGTTTGGGAAACAGATGATTGATTCCCACAGCTGAGAAACAGGGATTGTAATATGTTTTGCCAGAGGAGACCAGTTTGACGGATGAGTTCATTTAAGGATTATGCTATAGATAGAGCTGTTGACAGAATGAATTTGTTTTTATTTTTCATCAGTAGGTATAACACAAAGCAGAACTAATTGAAAGTAGTTTCCTTGTGGCATCTGGTTGTGTTTCTTGCTTTAAGTCTTTCACACACTGTAAAATTACACCAAGGGCTTTTCTTCGCTTCCATTCGCTTTCCAAGTTTTCCATCCCTGTTGCGCGTGGGCTCCCAGAGTGTCAGACACGTTGGGAAGTTGCAGACTGCACAAGAAATGGAGCTGGGCCATCATTCATTAGTGCATGAACGTTCTGGTGCACATCACAAATCCACACTGGGGTGTTCTCACCTTAGGGCTGATGGCAGAGCTGAAACATGACCGCCCTGGCAGATATTTCTGATGGTGTTTTAAACAGCGACCTGAGCTAAATATGATTCCTGTGCGGAGTGATCTCGTTCTGAGCAAGGCCCAAACCTGGAAGGTGATTATGTTTACCCAAGGAGGTGTTCTGGGGTTGAAGGAAGGTGTTGACTTGAGTTCTGGAAACAGCTTTTCCAATCAGCCAGAGAGAACAAATCCCAGAGTTTCTTCAGGGATTTGGCTCTCTGTGTTCATTGCTCTCTTGGCTGCACTGTTATCGAGGGCTGGCTGATGGGAGAGGGCTCAGCTCCCCAAGTGCTTCCTTTGCCTGTTTGTGGTTATGTCTGTGCTGAGATCATGCAGGCTGTCGGGGTAAAAAACTGGGCTCTGTGGTTCAGACCCATCCTACAGATTTGATCTGTGGGTTTTGGCTTGGGTTTTTTTTCTCTCTCTTTCTTTTCCAGTTGTGGTCGAATGAGAGTTTTCCAGAACTGACTGACACGGGGCCAAAGAACAGGAATGCAGCGAGCACAGCAGCGCCTGCCAAACCAACAGACTCACCAAGGCAAGGGAGAAAACACCCCCAGCCTCTGCCACCGAGGCCAACACCTGAGGAGAAGAGCCCATGTGATTCCAGATTACATTGCAGGCTAAATCCTAGCCTGCACTTGGCCTCAGACCTGAACTTTAGGCCCCAGCCAAAACATAATCTGAATCTGAGCACTGGCTCTTGGTCTGTCTCATCTCCTGCTCCTCATATGTGCAGTCATTCAACAGAAGCTGAAATGTGTTTTCCCTGCCAAGAGCCCTTGGTTTCCAAACAACTACATCAGCCTGGTGAGTGATGGAGTTTCCATCAACTGCTGTAGGCCAAATGCAGTCATCTGAATTCAGGTCTTGGCAGGTATAGGAACTTGGAGTTGTCAATGATTTTTATATGAAATGGTAATTAATTACAGTTTCTCATCCTGTGCTTTGGTTCTGTAAAAGCTCTTGAACTGCAGATGAATGGGAGCTTTTTTATCTCTTAGCTAGTGAGATTTTCTGTTCTTTAATTGACCTTTGAAATAATTTAGTCTGGGCTTGGATCTGGGTTAAATATAGCTGGTTATTTTCACTCTGAGTATGTAATACATGAAAGAACCTAGGTATCCTTTGAATGTGTTTTGACAAGTGCCCTGTTTGTGTGCAGGTATGTATTTATAAACATTAGTGCTGCATGCACTAAAATGACACTTCCAAAAGCAAGTACTGTCTTTCCTGTAGCAAAACATTTGCCTAAATGTTGTGTTAGGCTTCCAAAAAATGGGCAGTTCAAAGAGAGTAGGACACTTGGTGAGTGAGCGAGGAGGGGATGTGGATTGAGCCCTCAGTAGTCAAGAAGTGAATATGGAGCTGTTATCCACTTTATCCCATAAAGCCAGGACTAGATGGTGCCTAAAGTGCCTAAAGCACTTGCCCCAGGAAGCAAAGTTAAAGGCAGCAAAAGGAGCTATCATAGAATCATGATATGGTAGATATAAGAGAGTCATCCTGGGTTGGAAGGGGCCCACAAGGATCATGGAGCCCAACTCCTGGCCCAAACACTCTGTCCCTGAGAGTGTTGTCCAAATTCTTCCTGAGCTCTGTCAGCCTTGGTGCTGTGCCCACTGCCCTGGGGAGCCTGTTCAGTGCCCAAACACCCTCTGGGTGAGGAACCTTTTCCTGATATCCAACCCAAACCTCTCCTGACACAGCTCCAGCCATTCCCTTGGTCCTGTCGCTGGTGACCAGAGAGGAGAGATCAGTGCCTGCCCCTCTGCCTTGTTATCTAAGAGGTTTCAGGGCACTGCAGAGCTCCTCAGCAGTGCTGCTGTGGGGGCTAAAGCTTGGCAAGGAGAGGATTGCACAGGCTCATGGAAACAGCACAAACTGGGCCTGGTCACTGCAGGAGCTGTTTGGATAGAGCAGCTGCCTTCAAAAGACCCTGAACTACCCTGGGCTGGGAGGGTGGGACCACTGCCCTTCCCTCTCTGATACTTGTTATCCAAAGCATTTATTACTGTCTCCTGTCAGAGATGAGGTGCTGATGAGGTCCTGCTCATTTTAAAGATGATGATTGTTATCTCCCTAATTTATACAAGTCCATGAATACTGCCTGCAAAACAGAAGCAAGATCTCAGCAGTTTCTTGCCACCAGTCCTTCGACTAATGCTGATTTCAGTTGAAAAAAGAATCAACAGCAGCAACAACAAAAAAGAAAAATAAGTTCAAAGTATTTGGCAGCACTTTCCTCTGTGTTTTAGAGACACAAAGTCCAGGGACACCTTGCACTAGACAAGGTTGCTGAGACCCCAGTCCAGCCTGGCCCTGAGCACTTCCAGGGATGGAGATCAATAACCTCTTGTGGCATTAAAAAGGGGGGGAGTAGTTACTGGGTTAGCAGGGTGTTCAAATAAAATCTGAGTTTAGTCAGTGAGACTCAAGGCTCAGTCACGCTTGAACAGGTTTGTAGTTCACAGGAATGAGCCAGATTCCTGTAAGCAGCTGAATCTGCTCCTGGTTTTCACCAGTTCTGGTGTTTTAGGAGCCACCAGGAAACCACCTATACAGCACATCAACACTTGGCCAGTGCACATTTGCACATTGTGTAAATACAATTATTTGTAAACAACTCTCTTATTTGGAAACAATTCCTCTCTTACAGGGATCTGTTCCCTATACCCAACAGTTGAATCCAACCCAAAAGAAAGAAAAACTGTCCATGGAAACTGAGTCCTCCATAGCAGAGGAATCCTCTGGTTCTGAAAGAGATGATGGATTCGGGTGGTGGCAGTGCCAGGACAGAGGAGACACCACCTCAGGATCTGACCCTTGAGAGCTGCCCCACTCCTCTCCCTGAGCAGGGAAAGCACTTGGGGCTCTGAGCAGGACCAGGCTGGATGGCATTGGACTTGGTGATCTTGAGGGTCTCTTCCAACCTGGTGATTCTGTGTGAATTTCACATGTCCACATCCTGCCTTCCTGCCCTTCACCTGCCAGTCACCACTTCCCATCTCATGTTTGATGGAGGAGCAAGGTCCCATCTTTGTTTGTTTGAGGATAATGCCTGGAGCCATAGCTCCCAGAGGAGCTGGCTCTGGTTCATCATCACCCTGCTGTTTCTGTAGCTATTTCCACCCAGATTCCTTCACATCTGCAACGTGCACTGTGTCTCAAGTGTAAATGAGTGTCTGGAGCAGACCAGCATCATGTCTGCTCTGTTTCCTACTGCCTGCTCCTCTCCAGATTGAAAGATTTGGCAGGCATTGCCCCATGGGACTCCCACCTTCTCCCTTGCCATCAGGGTGGGTGGGGCAGTGCAAAAAGATCAACCCAAGCCCAGAGAGTGTGACTGCAGCAGTGGGAGTGAAGGTGGGAGCATCACATGCATTCTTTGGGAGGGAAAAGATAAAAATGACCCATTCTCAGAGGGCAAAGCAAGCTCTGGCCCTCTGTCCTGAAATCTGTGATCTGAGTCATCAGATTCCCTCCTGCTGTAACTGCTGCCACTTTTCTGGAGGTGGAAAGCCCTGCTAGCTCAGACCTACCAGTGCCACTTGGCAGCTGTGGTAATTTACAGCAGAAAAGACTCATGTGCAACCTGTCAAGGCTTGATCTCCAACTCCATTTGAAATACTTCTGCTCCTCCAGGTGATTTACTGCTCAAGCACAAGGTGGTCATTTTATCTGTTCTCTTCCCCCTTGGATCCCAGGCACAGACTAGATCCCCCTTCCAGGGTGTTGTGGAATGAGGGAATTAAAAGCTGCTCCATTTTTCCTGAGCCCTCCTGAGCAGTTCTGCAGGGAGGTGACCACGTAGCTGATGGCTGTGTCCATTTTTCTGGCACCTCCAGCATTTTACACCATGTCTGAGTCTCAGCAGGCTCCCCACGCCTGCTCATGGCTCTGCAGCCCAGCCAATCAATTGGTTATTTATGGCAGGCACGTCTCAAAACTGTCGGGTCAAGTTTTCCTACCCTGATGTATTTTGTTCAGAGGAGCACATAAATCCTCTCCTGCCATTTGCAGCTTAAACCTCCTGAGTGTGAAGCCAGCGGGTTAAAGTTTCCAGCAATAGTAGCAAACTGTATTTTAAAGGGTTGTTCTCCTGACTCTGAGGGGCTTGGGCTTTGTCTGAGTCATGAATCAGTTCACACTGCAAGATTTATAGGCATTAAACTCTCTCTTTGGTGTCCTTTAGCTCTGCAGTCTGAAGTCATAAGCAAGGAAATTGAGACTTCTCCGCTGTTCCAGTGCTATTCCATTTAAGGTGCTCTTCTGGGTCACAATGACATCTTCATTGGGTGCTCTAAAGGAGATACAGAATTCCTGCACTTTCAGAGTCTGGTGCTGCTGCACCAAAATTCATAACCTGGTGAATGGAAGATGAAGGGCTTGTGCAAAGTGAACTCTGGATTTTGTTGTCAAGCCTCTAAAGACCATAACGCTCCCATTTCTTGGAGCTGTGTAAATCTTGGTGCCACAGCAATACAAGTTAAATACAAGCACAAGATTTCCCAGTCTTTAAGACCTTCCAATCACAAAGACTTCCCAATTTTGGAGGTTTAAATACCAACCACTGAAGCACAACTGTCTAGATCAGCAACCACTATGCATGAAGGGCATCTCAGAAAGTGTGGGCTAATTCCTGGGCACACTCTTTGCAAGTGGATGAGATAGGATCACAGTCAGCTTCTTGTTCAGCCTACACTGGTATTTTTCAATATATCTGCATGTTTAGAAATGAAAAAAATGGCTACTGTAAAATGAAGTGAGGGAAATTATAATAAACCCAGCTTCTGAATCCATGAACACTGTGCTACATTTCAGGGATTTGGAAAATAATTTGCTTACAAATCTTATAACTTAATGACACAAAGTGGAGGTTTTGGCTGGTCTCATGGCAGAAAATAATTTTCCCTGCCAGGATGTAAGCAGCCTTGGAACTGGTAGCATACTGCAGGCACACCTTCAGCTTTCAACATTTCTGCTGTTTGGAAAATATTATCTGACAAATCAAAGCTCCTCGTGTGGCCTTGCCCACAACACTTCAAGTTAAATCTAATTCAACAAATTTGGACCGATTTACAAAATTTCTTGTGAAAAAATGAGGGGTTCCTCTCTCTGTCTGTGGCTGGGATCCTGTGCAAGACAGCATAGGACTCATCTTCCTTTCCCCAAAGCTCTCAGAAGAACGCTGCTGCTGAACACCAATGAATGTTGTAAAAGGACAAACATGAACAGGAATCCAACCTTGACTGACTTTTCTGAGCTAGTTTAAAATATACTGAATTTGTGTGGACTACTGGTTGCCACATGATGGTCTTACATAAGTTTCTTTAGGTCCATGTCTGGGAATGATGAAGGCCTGTGTCCTTGGCATCAGGAATGAGTTCTGCTGACAAGAAGAACAATTTCCACCCAAGATGACTCAACATTTGCAAGGCTTTGTGGCATTTCTCTGTTTACAAACTGAGACCACTTAAGCTCAGCAAATTTTTAATGCATGGGCATTTGTGAGCACAAACAGAAACTAATAAGATATAAACACCAAAGTGTTAACCCTTGAGTGACCTCTGAAACAGCTGCATGGGGAATGTGGGGCTTTAAAACCCTCCTTTTGTGGCACTTCAGTGGGTGGCTTGAGGAGGATTTTCAAAGATGAATGGGCCCTTGTTAGAGCTGGCAGTGCACAATGCATGCACACATTGGGAAGCCCTCGGTGGAAGGCATGGAGGCACCTGGAGAGGCTGTGGGAGAAGGAGATGCCCTGGCTGTGGGAGAAGGAGAAGGAGATGCCCTAGCTGTGGAAGGAGGAGATGCCCTGGTTGTGTGAGAAGGAGAAGGAGAAGGAGATGCCCTGGCTGTGGAAGGAGGAGAAGGAGCTGCCCTGGCTGTGGAAGGAGGAGCTGCCCTGGCTGTGCTGTGCTGTTTTCAGCCCCACGGCTGCGCGGGGAGCGGCGCTGTGGGTGGTGGGAGTTTTTAAACCGATTTTCATCAACATGATTAAATACTTATTACATGAGTCAGCCATACGGGCTGCATTAAAGCAGTGAGTGAGCTCAGAGCTGAGCCTCCTCATGTGTTTATGAAATCCATCTGGAATCAGGGATGGCTCAGGAGAAGGAGCGTGAATGCAGCTCAGTGTGACAGGAGCCCGTTCCCCTCCCAGGAGCTGCACCAGCACACACTGCACTCCTCGCCCCACACTCAGGGAAAAGGGCTTTTATTTTTCTTTCTGCACATTCCTGGGCAAAGAACCAAGTCCTGCCATGACTTTGACAGTGAGACTTTAAATATACCCTGTCGGGATGTGACACAGGCACCTTTTTCTGGTGGCAGGATATAACACAGCTTTAAAAAAAAAAAAAAAGTAGATGCAAGCTTTTGCACTGGAGGGAAGTATATCTTGAAAGGAACGGCTTAATGAACTTTAACCAGCCTTCCAAGATCTTTATTAGTTGCCCCTTTATCAAATTAAATTCACACTGTGCTGGGCAGGTTAAGTACTGCGAGTTGATGTCATGTGCTAAGTGCCAAAGTAGGCTTTAATTGGCTGTTTAAATGAGAATAGGGCTCCTGCTGTGCAGCACATGCACGTACACACTGAACAAGGTACCAGACTTTTCTTAAACCAGCTGGGAAGGTTTTGCTCCATTAGAGTTTGAGCCTGTTCTCTACCAGGACAAATAAGTGAAGGAAAAGTTGCACAGAAGTCCCTAAGCTCTGTCCCCTGGGTTATGGGTGACACAAGGAAGGTGTCCCTGGCTGATGTGCTTCAAGGTAAGCTGGATGAGATGCTCCTTTCAGGAGTGTTGTCCCATGGAATTACTCAGAATTGGTTCTTTCTGAGCAGCACTCCTGAGGAATGCCTGCTGGTTAACCTGGCAGGGTTTTAATAAAGGCTTTTTGTACTGGTCACAGCTCAGTTTCATCCATCTCCAATTAGTCACAGATGTCACCAGGAGTAGCCAGAACAGCAAAGGCCAGATGGAGACGAGCAGGTCACCTGTCCTGCAGGAGGATTTTCATCTTACAAACCCTTTACAGCAGCAGCAGTGGTGACTGCAGAGTTAAGATTACAGAGCATGGGGGGTCCTTCACCTTCCCAGTGGGAATCTCTGGCCTCCCAGGAGGAGCAGTTAGTCACACATGGAGAAATCCTGCTGGCAGTGCTTGCGTGGGACCGTCCAAGGCAGCCACTTGCATGACTAACAGCTCTGCCCCTTTGTGAGAGGGATGAAAAATGAAGTGGTGGTGGCGCTCCGTACTCCTGCGGCCCAGACAGAACAAGGGTGAAAGTGCTGCTGGAACTTGCTAAATTTGAACAGTTGTTTTCTGTTAACACATGGCCTTAAAAATGTGATTTGAGAAGCTTGTTAGAGAGTTGGTGTTAACATCTAGTCCCAGTGCAATTGGGCCCAGCTGGGCGACCAGCCTGGGGAGCATCCTGCCTTCCCCATCCAGCTGCATCCTCCTGTCCCTCTCATCAGCCTCTGCTTGATCTGCCATGGTGGCAAGCTCCAGAGCTGCCTGGGAACACTCTCCCTGCCCATCCTGACCCACGGGGTGAGCAGCTGAACCCCCAGCTTGATCTCCACCAGATCTGGGGCTGGGAGCAATGGCACTCGAGCACTGGTGGCTGCTGCTTTCTGCTCTCCCAGGCAGTGATGCTGGTGGTGCCTGTGGGGCTTTGCAGCAGCATCAGGGGCCACAAATCTCTTTCTCTCCCTCCTTTGTTAAGCATGCAAAAAGCAATTTTCCACTGATAGAAAGCCTTGCAGTAGGTCCTGCTCCCTTCCTCTCTCTCCTCTCCTTCCCCTGCCTTCCCTCCCAGCCCCTCTCACGTCCCCATCCCTGAGTTTACCTTCTCCCTCTCTCTTTCCTACTGCTTCCCCCATTAAGCTGGACACTTTGGGGAACTCCTGTCTCCTCTCTGCAGCTTGCAGCTGATTTTCTCTGCCCCCAGGGATGGTTTTCCTAGGGCAGCAGCCAGCACAGAGGTGCAGAGGCTTCCGGCACTCGCGCTAACCTGCATTCCAACATTAAAGATAATGGACACAATGGAAAATCAATGGAGAATATGTAACTTTATCCCATTCATAGCTTCATATTGCATTACACCATGGCCTTCAGATACATAAAAGTGATATATGGCTGAACTTGGCAGCAGAAAAGAACACAGGAAACAAATATCTTCGGTAAGAATCACAGTCTAGGTATAACTTATACAGCAAATAGGCCTGAATATCTTCTGGTATCCATGAATTTTTGCTTTGTAGTTATTTTCCAGTAATATGCCAGAGTGTAAAAAATAAATCAAGGTTTTGTGCATATTACAGATTTCCCCTGAGTGAGATAAGAGAGAGAAAGAAAATGACTGCTTGACTTTCCAACCTCAGCCTTATGCCAAATCTGTCAGAAATACTGCTTTTTTTACATTATATCAGTGGAGGAAATTATAGCTGCTGTTATCTGCCCTTTGGTCAGGAGCACATTCTGCACCTTGGCTAATGTGCCTTTGTGGTGCAGCCACCTGCACTTTTTCGGGGAGTTTGTCTAATTACAGAGTAGATGAGTCAAGCTGCATTTCCTATGGGCTGTCTACAAACATAGGAAGTTATTAATAGTGATTAGCTGAAAAAGTCCAGGTCTTCTCCAGGACGTGTCCTGGCTAATATTAGACACACCTTCTGTGCTTGAAGGTGTGATGGCTGATAAGAACCAGTAGTGAGGCCACCAAGGTTTTACAGCCGTGGGTGCAGCGTGGCACAGACTGTCCCAAAAGGGATTTTTCTTATACTTTTGGATGTATTTGAGCAGACAGGCTGGAATAAGAGTAGGAAGCTAAAAGGAGAGGGTGCAGCCCTGAATAAAATGATGTGCAAGGCTCTTAGGAAATGATGAGGGAGTGGCACGATGCTGCCTTGCCTTGGTGCCTGGCAGCAGAAGAAAGTTATTGGGAAATTTTCCTTTCACTAGAAAGAAATATGTCCCCAAAGGAGAGCAGAAAGTTCCTAGGAGATGTTGTTGTAAGAGTTGAGATCCTTGTTTTGGAAGATGATGAAAAGGAACTCGACTGTTTAATGAGAATTAAACAGCTGTAGCCAAGCTCTAACACCAGGCACAATGGAGACCTGCTGGGGCAGAGGTCCCTGCACGACCCCTGGGATAACCAGGGCTTGGAGACAGACAGAAGGCCACGTGGCACAGAAGAAAGAGATGCTGCAAGGTCTATTTTCAGGTCTTCCATCCATCTGCAAATCCTTGCTGGGCTGTTTGCTGAGCCCTCCTTCACC
>WBNQ01078674.1:0-10345 GCA_013401375.1 Spizella passerina
CAATATTTAGTGGTCTCTATCACTTAGAATGCTGATAATTTCATTGCTTGGCTCAGCAGTGCTGGCAAGTCTACAGACCGTACTTCTTGCAATAATGGCATTTAATAAAATTCTGATGAACCAATTACCACCAAAGATGAATGTTTCTATAGATGGAATTTGTAAGAAGAGTCATAAAGAGAATATATAACTTGCAGAGATTTTAATGTAATATTTACTGTTGAAGATTAATCACCATTTTGTGTGCTGCTTTATTTGAATGTTTTATGGACTGAGGGACTCAGCTTTGTTGTTCTGTCACACTGCTATGAATGCAGGAGGAAAATTTAATATTTTTTAAACTCAGTGTTTCAAACAGTAACTGAAAAGAAGAAAATTATATTTGTGTCATTTTGCAAAAATACCTCCCGTTAACATTGACATTTAAAATGAACCAAGTGTTTCCTCATAGGGAAGACAGAGGTAGGAAACCAGGAAGATGTATTGACAGAAGTGTTCACCCCAGGAAGAAAAAGAATTGAAATGTTATTGAAACAATTTTATAAAAATACAATGGTTTTATGCTTCTCATGTTTCACTTTATACCATTTTGAAATTTTTTTTAATCCCACTCATCAAAATACTTTTGGTGCAAAGAAGTAATTAGTTTCTTAATATTAGTTTACCCACCTGAAATCCAAAGATAGCATTTTATTTCAAAAAGTTGACAACACAACTAAAAATTTGTGTGCATTGCATTTGCTTTGTCTCACTGCTGTGTTAGAGCATCACATCAGTTTCCATTGTGAATTAGCTGTTAGTAAACAACATCAGTTTGTAACAGTTTTTAAATACAGTATTCGTCTGGATATTTGTTTAATAATACTGCACTCTATTGTTAATACTTCTTGGTTTACAAAAATCACTAGATATGTGTGTTTTACTTTTGTAATACATATGTACATACATACATATCTATATATAAATTATTACTAAATCGTGGAGATCGTCACATAGGTCAAGATTAGCTTTGGGGTTTATATTGTAGTGGGAACTGTTAGCTACCACTAACAGGAATATTCTTCCAACACACCAAATGTTTATCCTTGTACTCATTTTCCAAAATTACACTGGCTAGTTAACTGCTTTATATCTCAAAAAATCATTTAGAAAGGTTTAGATTTTACCTTTTGCACTTTTGAGTTACTCATCCATTACTTAAATAGTTCAGCTGAGTATTTTGTATTGATTGTAGGGTTCAAATTCATAATTTCCTTCTTTAGTGGTGATTGTTTTTCAATTACTTTAGCAGTTGATCGGGACCCATTACTTGCAATTCTAAGCCCAGCTGAGCTCCCCTGTTTCCAGAATTGATGATCTTCAGTACACAGTTATATGCTTGGCATAGCAGATTATCTCCCAGGTCAGTTAAGAAATGTACAGGCATGGATATATGACAGGCAATTTTAAAGGGAGAAAAGTAGTTGAATAAGCCTTGAAGATTTGTTTTTATAATCTGTCTTACTTGCTTCTGAAACAGTTAGTGAATCAGAACTGAACTTCCTGTGTGAGGAATCTGAGGCTTTATTTAATTCCATTTTATTTAGAAACTACATCAAAGTGCTTTCTTGAAACTTTTTCATTTTGCCTGTTTTATTGGCTGCCTTTCTTTTTCAGCAGTAGCTGCTTGCATGTGTTGATTTATTATTTGATTTTCTGTATTTCTTTTGCACTCCTTCTGACAGTCATACCCATCCAATTACATGGACCAAATGAAGCCAAACAAATACAGCGTCATTTATTCTACACCAAGTATGTTGCACAATAAATTCTACTCCAGCCCTGAAGGACTATCAAATGGGATCCAGATGGAGCCAGTAGACCTTACGGTAAATAAACGGAGCTCGCCGCCTTCAACTGGAAGTTCTCCTTCCCCACTAAAATTTCAGACTGTGCACAGGAGAAGTTCACCTGGATTGACTCTGTCCTCCCCCAGCTCACCTCTCAGTAAATTCACACCGTCACCCCCAGGAGTGCAGCCTCTTTCCATGCCAATTACAATCCCTCCTGTAATGGCCGCTGCTCTTTCACGCCATGGACTCAGAAGCCCTGGGATACTCCCGGTCATACAGCCTGTTGTGGTCCAGCCAGTTCCTTTCATGTATGCTCCCCATCTCCAGCAGCCCATCATGGTGTCCACAGTTCTTCCAGATGATATGGAAACTCCAAGTAGCATGCAAGGTTGGTGTTGTCAGAATTGCTTTTTATGCTGCCTCATCTCCACAAAATAAGACAAATATCCAAGCACTTGGTTTCTGTGGGTTGTTGATATTTTAGGAAGTGGAAAGTAATTTCTGTTCTTCCAGAATAAACAGGCATAGAATTTGTTGTGTAAATATTTTACCAGACTTACCAAGGTCATAGGATCACAGAATCAATTAGGTTGAAAAGACCTCTGAGATGATAGAGTCCAAGCTGTGACCCAACACCACCTTGTAACCAGACCATGGCACTGAGTGACACAGCCAGGCTTTCCTTAAACACCTCCAGGGACAGTGACTCCACCACCTCCCTGGCTGCTAATCACCCTTTCTGGGAAGAAATTCTTCCTCATGTCCAAACTAAACGTTCCCTGGTGCACCTTGAAGCCATTTCCTCTTGTCCTTTCAGGCAGCTGCAGAGAGTGATGAGGTCTCCTCTGAGCCTCATTTTCTCCAGGATAAACAATCCCAGCTCCCTCAGCTGCTCCTCACAGGCCTTGTTCTCCAGACCCTTGACCAGCTCCATTACTCTTGTTTGTATCTACATAAACTATTGATCTGCTGAGATTTGGACTGATAATAACATCAGACTGATGAAAATTAATAGAAATGTTTTGAGTCATAGTTATCAGGAGATAACTAAAACGGAAAGATTTTGTATTTAATTGTCACAGTAAATGTAGAACTGAAGGATTTGTTTTAACTATAGGGGGTTTTTGTATATTATTTATTTCCATAACTCTTCATAATTTTTATGTGTTGCCTTCCCTCTCCTACCCTCTGCCATACAGTGCCTGTCATTGAGTCTTATGAGAAGCCCACACTGAAGAAAACAATCAAAGTAGAGCCAGGAAGTGAACCATCAAAGACTGACTTCTATCCTGAACAGATGTCACCTCCAATGATGACCTCATTGTCTCCTCAGCAAGTAATGTTGCAAGAGTAAGTAGCTAACAGTAGTCCCAAGATCAGCAGAGCAATGGAAAGCACTTCATACAGCAGTTAGCAGTTCTGAGGAGTGGGAAAGATTGTTGCTGTGCTTTAGAATGTGTAATAAAATACACATTCATCCCCCCCACCACTGCCACTGTGAAATGTGATTTCAACTTTTTTTCCCCTTTCTTCAGCAGTACAGGAGTTGATACATATTTATATCTTGTAATAGATATGCCATTTCTATCATGCATTTCTAAAGTGATGATAGGTCCCAGTTCCACAATTTACTGAAAGGAGTACTTTACTTACTCCCAATAAGCCAGTGATAACCTACTTATGTAAAACTAAAAAAAAAATTGAAAGAAACTTAAAAGACAGTTCATACTGGTATCTCTATTCATGTTACTTGAAATACCTTTCTTTAAAATGAGTGTTGTGGCTTTCTCTTCTTGGAGGACCTCTTTGTCTTTTCAAAAATATTGCCTGCTTAGTGGGAAGAACCTCTTCGGCCTTACAAGTTCTGTGTACATAAGTGAAATTGCATTTTTACCTGAGGCCATTGTTCTGTAGGTGATTTTTTTGGCACCTCAAGTAGTTTCTGAAGCTTTCTTCCCTCACAGCCACTTTTTCCATCCCAGTATTAACTCATTGTGCTAGCATAGCTGTTACTGGGGCCCCTGCATGAACTGGGTCACAGATCTAATGGGTTTTGAAACAGTGCTGTTTGCAGAAGAAAGGAAAAGGACTAGAAGAATAAATTAGGTCTGGGGCATAAACCTTTTAATTGAAAACATTAGAAAATTCTCAGTTCTCCTCTCATGAGGAGCCATGGGCACCCTTCCATTTCCTGTTTTTCTGGGGAAAATCCTGTCAGCTTACTAAAACCATGGAATGACCTAGAGCCAGGCTCATCCTTCAGCAGGCAGTGCTCTGGGTAGGCAGGCAGGCTGCCAGCGTGGCTGTGGCAGGAGCTGAAGGTGGGTGCTGAGCAGGGCTCACAGCACAGAGCCTCACACTCCATTTCTGCACTTCCCTCTTGCTCACTGTCATCCTTGAGGTGGTTGTGTTTGACCTCACCTCACAGAGTAAGGGAAAGAGGGCTTCAATTCACATACTCAAAACCCAGTGTGAGTTGGTTCAGAGAGAGAAAGAAGAGCATGGGATGGATGGGTGGTCTCGTGTATTTCCTCCAGAACGCTGCCTCGTCCTCCTGCAGAGGGCCCTGGGGTTCAAAAGCACCCCACAGCACCAGGGCTGGCTGCATGCCACACCAGCCTTCTTGTGGGCACCCCTCCTTGTCTTCAAACAGTCTGGATGCACCTCCTAGACTGCAGGCTCTTGGCAATTGGCTGCCAGCAAGCTTTTATAAATGATATGCTGTTTCTTTTAAATCACCTTATACATGTTTATTACATAAAACAGTAAACATGCATGTTTACTAGTTAGTAACTTACCTTCCATACTGGACACACAAGGGAGTCAGGTCCTTATGTAGCTGGAACTAACTGCTGCTAGGTCAGGACTATCAAATGGTTCAGTTTACTTTTTGTCTTTGTTAAGTCTCTTTAACAAGAGCAAGCCAGTAAGTGCTGTTCCTGGCTGGTACCACACCCTTCCTCCAGGGCTGAGACTTCTGCAGGCTTGTCACCTGCATTAGTTATTTGCATTATTTATTTCCCCAGCAAACCCATCCACTGAGCAAAGAATATAAAATTTGGTATCATGTGTAGATAGCTCGTTATAGAAAACATTTGTATGTCCATGTTTCCAAAGCATCAGCTCTGCTTGCTCATGTAGAGTGTGGTGTTCATGGAGTTTCTGTCCTTGCATTGTAACAGCTTAAATTGCATTGTAGCTGTCCTGTGGAGCTCTGGTTCTTGCTCCTGGAGCCAGCCCTTTCAAGTTCACATTCTGCTGTATCCAAAACAAGTTTATAAATTGTATTTCTTATCATTAAAAAAAAAATACATAGACAATTGGCATAAGTTACAAGATGAGATACTTAAACCTTTAGTTTTAAATATGTTGTTGTCTCACAGCTTTATGAGCTATAGTTAGGCAGTGAAGTTTTTGTCACTGTTCATTGGTTCCAACTGCCCAGACACCTAAGCTACATTAAAGGGCCATAGGAAACCTTTAGTCTCACTGAAGTGACTTATTTAAGACTTTTAAGTGACTTATTTTGGTTTAGTGTTAGCTTTTGGCAGTATATCTATCTGTATCTGGATATCTATATCTATCTATCTATAAAAATAATGTTGGTGACATTTCTGGGGGTATGGTTGGACTTTCTAGTATGTCTGGTAATCAATGTAACTGCCGTTATTTCTAAAATCAAACTTGAGGTAATAGTAATAGTATAAGGAGCCTCATTAACATATCTTAATGCAAGTTTCAAAGTCTTAACTCATGCTGTCAACATAGTGTGGTCTGTGGTAAAGAAGAAAAAGCTGTTGAAGTTTTAACGTAATTTTTAGAAGGTACTCTTACCTATTGAAGAGTGCCAAATGGTACATACATGAACTTGCATCTAGTTGTGGAAGAGGGAATGAAAGAATTAGGGCTGTGCTTTTATTATTGGCACTTACTTAATATTTACCTCTGAATTTGACACCACCCTGACCATTTTTTAAAACTGCCACACCCTGTGTGATTATTGATAACATTCTGTTGTCTTGCCAGCCTCCTCTCCCATAAGGGGAAAAGGAGACATTCTCAGTGCTTTTTCCAGACACTTGTAGATTGAAAATCTAAATCACAAATGGTGTATGGCCAATATCCTTTTTCTCCCTTTTCCCAGATGTTACCATGTCCAGGACTAGCCTCCACACATAATAATTTAAACCAAGTCTGTTTGCTGTCCTAAGCCTGAGCTTCTCCAAAAAGGCTGGTATGCAACTGCATTGAAACTGAGCATTGCTTTGGAGAGCTGTTTCTTTGGAAGCTAGAAGCCTGCCTTCTTATTTAAGAGTGTGTGTCTCTGTCTAACATCACCATTTGGGGTTTCCTGCCATTATAATATTTTTAGCTAGACTTAATGTGTACTTGAAGAGTACATCACCCAACAGTCACAGAACCACTCAAGAAAGAGAATTTGGTTCCCAGTTTCCAGCTTCTAACTCTTAGGAAAAGAATCAGTAACAGAATTCAAGTTTTCACACATCGGTTATCCCCATCCTGCTGCTGTGGGTCATAGAAAAATCTTTTCTCCTTAAGCCACGCACAAGATTCTCTTGTCTTCAGCATATGCCCGTTATTTTGCTGAGAGAAGTAGGAATTCAGTGTTTCTGAAAATTAGGCCCTAAAGGAACTTGGAGTAAGTAACCAATAGAACCGAATATTACAAAACATGAGTTGATTGGTAAAAACATGTGAAATACATTAACTTAGAGCAGACAAGAGTTCTAGAAAGTTCCTTTCTGTTGCATGGAGGAGCTGGCTTTGCAACAAGGAATGCTAATATCTGCACATTATAATCTACATGTATCTTTTTGACAAACATGAGTTTTTTAAGATTGATGTGGAAGAAAGAATCAAGGTTGTCCCCAGTTCTACAGTAGGGGTGTCATTCAACAGTCAAAGACTCCTTTTAAGAAGCCTGTATGTTTTCGCACACGTGAACATTTATGGGTTTGTTTACAGCAGAAGTCCACATTTAGTTCATATATGTCTTACCTGCACTGTACCTGTGGGCTTCTAAAGTGAAAAATTATGTTTAAGAAGGTGGAGGGACAACTTCAGACATCCTGTGGGTGTGCCACACAGGCTAAGCTCTACTTTTAGGAATTGACGTCAGTGGTACAGGGAGGCCGCACCCTGCTGCCAGCACCAAACAGGAAATTCTTAATTACATTCTAAAGGAGTGGCTGGAACAATAAAGATTGAGTTCTGCTTTGAAACCCTAAAGATACAATTTGTTTAATAATATGGAATAGCTGTTTCCAATTACAATCAAATTAGTTGTATTTGAAGGGGAAAAAATAGTGAACAAATGCAAGAAAAGTTCAGTCAGGGTTAAGAAATTGGGTTTGACTGAAAAACACAAAGTTGAATGGGGTTTTTCCTCTGAAAGTTTTAAAAAGGAGCTAGGAAGTAGTAAAAATGGCTACATCATGCCACAAAGTGAGTAAACATTTAAAAATATTACTGCTAAAATACACAAAATTTGCTTAACCCTTCTGAATTTTTCGACATGCATGTAATGTTGTTCTTTCTGCCAAGAGACAGAGTGGTAGTGAATAAAAGGCTCTGTTGTGAATCATATTAGCTGAGGTTTGCTGTGCTAAATGTTTTTTATTTTAACATTAATTTAACTTTGCAGGAATCACCCTTCAGTTATAGTTCAGCCAGGAAAGAGACCTTTACCTGTGGAATCCCCAGACACACAACGAAAACGCAGAATACATCGATGTGATTATGAAGGCTGCAACAAGGTCTACACTAAAAGCTCCCACCTGAAAGCTCACCGAAGAACCCATACAGGTCTGAGCATAGCTGTGCTTCTCTTTCATCAAGTCTGTGGTAAAATAGTAGGCTGAGCTTGTAACTTCTGCTAATGGCCAGGTGACCTCAGGTGTGAATAACAAAATGACAGAAGGTAGATCTGGCATTGTTGTGAAAATAATTATAGGCTCAGCATAATACAGAGGACATAGTAGGAAAAACCTACAACAAGAGACTGTAAGCCAGAACAGGTTCAGAGTGCATGCTGATGTGTGCTACATTCACTGGCTCTTCACTTATTTTGTGTCCAGTTGCTTGCAGTTTATTCAGTCTGCACACCCTGTAAACACTAAATCAGTTCAAATTGCAGTGGCTCACCTATGACATCACTCTTAAATTTGACTGTAATTTCTATGGGAGTAGCCCATTTACAGAAGTTTGGACTGTGTGCCAAATGCAAACACATCTGCTTTGTGGAGATGCTAACCACTGGTGCAGTGGTGCTTTTTATCTGAATGAGTATTCAGTAAACATATCCCCATCTTTGCTCTCCACAGAAATGTTCATCTTTGCATGCTGAATGACTATATATACATCCAAGGTTTTTACAAGGGTACCTCTTTTAGGAAAAATGGAGCCCAGTTCATCTCTGTTGTGCATCAAGCCAGCCATTTACCTGTTGGGCAATACAGAGGTGTTAAAAGGAGGGGGATGACATATTAGTAATGATAGAGAAAGAGTTTAAGTTGAAGTACTTGTAACCGTGATGCCAGTCGTTTACACTCCATTAAATTTTAGAAATCACAAGATTTCTGCCTGTTGTGCTTCATGGTAGCACAGTCCTTTCCCCCAGCAAGCTAGAAAATGAGATCTTGATTTTGAAAATATTTGAAGAAATGCTTAAACCTTCATCCTTCTGGGTGTCATGATATGGCAGAGAGAGGAACAGAGAGACAATAAAAAAATAAGTTGTGGCAGGTAGCAATTTTTTGGTCAGTTAACTTTGACTACACAGTTTCTAGCACAGAGTACTCTTCAGCTTTAAACTGTTTGGAGCTTTTTGAGTAAGCATTGAAGTACTTACAGAAGTTTGGCAAGGCAGTAGAATGAATCTATCAGATTTATGTGTGAACTTAACGTGATCAGAACCAATGTGTTCACATCTTAAATCCTCACTTCTGTGTTTCCTTTTCCAGGAGAAAAACCGTACAAATGCACTTGGGAGGGGTGCACGTGGAAGTTTGCTCGTTCTGATGAACTGACGCGGCATTTCCGCAAGCACACAGGAATCAAACCCTTCCAGTGTCCAGACTGTGACCGCAGCTTTTCACGCTCGGACCATCTCGCTCTTCACAGGAAACGCCACATGCTAGTCTGAATGTCTTCTCTCCCTGACTCCTGCCACACTTTTTTGTTTTTTACACATGCATTTTANTATGTCTTACCTGCACTGTACCTGTGGGCTTCTAAAGTGAAAAATTATGTTTAAGAAGGTGGAGGGACAACTTCAGACATCCTGTGGGTGTGCCACACAGGCTAAGCTCTACTTTTAGGAATTGACGTCAGTGGTACAGGGAGGCCGCACCCTGCTGCCAGCACCAAACAGGAAATTCTTAATTACATTCTAAAGGAGTGGCTGGAACAATAAAGATTGAGTTCTGCTTTGAAACCCTAAAGATACAATTTCTTTAATAATATGGAATAGCTGTTTCCAATTACAATCAAATTAGTTGTATTTGAAGGGGAAAAAATAGTGAACAAATGCAAGAAAAGTTCAGTCAGGGTTAAGAAATTGGGTTTGACTGAAAAACACAAAGTTGAATGGGGTTTTTCCTCTGAAAGTTTTAAAAAGGAGCTAGGAAGTAGTAAAAATGGCTACATCATGCCACAAAGTGAGTAAACATTTAAAAATATTACTGCTAAAATACACAAAATTTGCTTAACCCTTCTGAATTTTTCGACATGCATGTAATGTTGTTCTTTCTGCCAAGAGACAGAGTGGTAGTGAATAAAAGGCTCTGTTGTGAATCATATTAGCTGAGGTTTGCTGTGCTAAATGTTTTTTATTTTAACATTAATTTAACTTTGCAGGAATCACCCTTCAGTTATAGTTCAGCCAGGAAAGAGACCTTTACCTGTGGAATCCCCAGACACACAACGAAAACGCAGAATACATCGATGTGATTATGAAGGCTGCAACAAGGTCTACACTAAAAGCTCCCACCTGAAAGCTCACCGAAGAACCCATACAGGTCTGAGCATAGCTGTGCTTCTCTTTCATCAAGTCTGTGGTAAAATAGTAGGCTGAGCTTGTAACTTCTGCTAATGGCCAGGTGACCTCAGGTGTGAATAACAAAATGACAGAAGGTAGATCTGGCATTGTTGTGAAAATAATTATAGGCTCAGCATAATACAGAGGACATAGTAGGAAAAACCTACAACAAGAGACTGTAAGCCAGAACAGGTTCAGAGTGCATGCTGATGTGTGTTACATTCACTGGCTCTTCACTTATTTTGTGTCCAGTTGCTTGCAGTTTATTCAGTCTGCACACCCTGTAAACACTAAATCAGTTCAAATTGCAGTGGCTCACCTATGACATCACTCTTAAATTTGACTGTAATTTCTATGGGAGTAGCCCATTTACAGAAGTTTGGACTGTGTGCCAAATGCAAACAGATCTGCTTTGTGGAGATGCTAACCACTGGTGCAGTGGTGCTTTTTATCT
>WBNQ01078674.1:10464-28623 GCA_013401375.1 Spizella passerina
TGGCAGAGAGAGGAACAGAGAGACAATAAAAAAATAAGTTGTGGCAGGTAGCAATTTTTTGGTCAGTTAACTTTGACTACACAGTTTCTAGCACAGAGTACTCTTCAGCTTTAAACTGTTTGGAGCTTTTTGAGTAAGCATTGAAGTACTTACAGAAGTTTGGCAAGGCAGTAGAATGAATCTATCAGATTTATGTGTGAACTTAACGTGATCAGAACCAATGTGTTCACATCTTAAATCCTCACTTCTGTGTTTCCTTTTCCAGGAGAAAAACCGTACAAATGCACTTGGGAGGGGTGCACGTGGAAGTTTGCTCGTTCTGATGAACTGACGCGGCATTTCCGCAAGCACACAGGAATCAAACCCTTCCAGTGTCCAGACTGTGACCGCAGCTTTTCACGCTCGGACCATCTCGCTCTTCACAGGAAACGCCACATGCTAGTCTGAATGTCTTCTCTCCCTGACTCCTGCCACACTTTTTTGTTTTTTACACATGCATTTTAATTTGGATTCAGCTGGTCTGGATCTCTGAGTTTATACCATTAAAAGCTTACGTATGGTCAGTAACAGATGTTATCTAACCCTTCTATGTCCTTGCCACGGGTCAGACCTAAAGAATGTGAACACTTCTTTTTTTTCTTCTGGGGATGCTAAGCAAACCCTTTCTGCATTCAGTATGTTTATTGTATTTCATTTGTGAATAAGGGAATTTTTAAACTAACAGCTTTTGTTGGTTTCTTCATATAATCAACCCAGCATATACTGATAAAATAGTAAATGTTATTGAATATCCGAAATGCTAGTCCTTGCCAGAGACTATTATTTATGTGCCCTGTAAGGGATACACTCTCATTTTATGCTCAACAATGCAATGAATGGACTCTGCCAGCTGTGTTGATTTCTGCAGTGTGGTGCATACAACAGTTTTAGGAAGACACCTGATTTAGAAATCCCCTCTGCCCAAACAGTGAGTAATACTGAGGAAATAAATCTAAACAGTGTAATTACTTTACAGAAAGATTGAGTCATAGTATCATTTACCCCAGTCAAGAAGAAAAATGGGCAGGAATTGGTCCGTACACAATACTGTGCATCTAAACCAATGCCATCTGTCATCTGTATTATAGTGTAGTATATATCCTTGTTTTTCTTGCATAATGCCCCAGTGGATTTGTTCAAGGAAGACTTTGTGTGACTCTGTATGTCTGGTTTCTGTGCAAGTGTATGGATGGAATGGCTTGAAGCTGAGTCAGGGGTTTGCCATCAGGAAGTTTTTCACCCAGAGGGTGGTTGGGCACTGGAACAGGCTTCCCAGGGAAGTGGTCACAGCACCAAGCCTTTTTGAGTTAAGCATCTGGACAATGCTCTCAGGCACATGGTGTGACTTTTGGAGTGTCCTGTGCAGGGCCAGGAGTTGGACTCAATGATCCTTACTGGTTCCTTCCAACTCAGCATATTCTATGATTCTGTGAGTCTATGGTACTCCCCTGTGATTTGGCATTAAATGACATTCATGGAAACCTACTGCACCTCATTTCAGGGATATAGATTATCCCCCTGCAATCATGCCCCTGCATTTCTTCTAAATAATTTTTTGTCTTTGCTGTACTTCAGAAAATAGCAATCGTTAAGTCAAAAATGCTCTGAACTGTACTGTGTGAGTACCACTGTAACACACTACAGTATTTAAAATTATTGATCCACAATATTTTTATGAGAAGATGGCATCAGATATGAAGTACTTCTGATGATAAATTGAGTCATGTATCTGTTTTGGGTAAAAGCACACCAAATCATCCAGTTCTGGTTTGTGACTCTGGTAGTCTCTCCATGGAAGGTACAACTGCTTCCCTGTGGATGTGTCTATTGCATTAAAACCATGCCTATTAGCAAACAGTACTCCATAGCTAAAAGAAACTGAATTCAATCAACCTGCAGTTGCCTCTAGAAATGTTCCTGTCTGGGATCCTCTGAAAGGAAGGTTTCTGTCTCTATTGGCTGGCAGACTTTGTGGCACTGCAAGGAAACAGGATGTATTTCTCTACACTCTCACACACAAGTGCGTTTCCCTTCCTTGCCCTAAGTACAGTAACCACCATTCCCTGTACGTTAAACATACTGAAGTCAGCTTTTCCTTTCTTTTGGAAAAACCCAGTGAACAATGGAGGTGTGGGGGGAGGAAGAGTTTGGTAGAACCCTGCAGGAGACAGATGGAGTGTCCATCTGCAGGTGGGTAATTTTGAGCTTGTGGAGCAGGTAGGCTGTGCTTCTCTAACCAATGGAGCCCAATGCCAAACAGTCTAGGAGATGCAAAAGTGTGAGTGCAAAGAGCCTTTATTTGGTGATAGGACTTTACCAGCTGTTCTACTGACATCCACATGCCTGTGGAATTAGAGAAGGAGAGGTTTGTACTTGCTGTAGAAAAATGCTCTGACAGCAATTGCTGTGTTCCATCTCCATACATCCTCACCACCTCGGCAGGGCTGCATCTCGTGTCCTACAGCTCTCCCTCATCTGCTCACATGCGGCGCTGGAACACCCGGCACATGAATCGGCCTGTTTTCTTTCTTGGTAGGGCAGATTGTTAGTGACATTGAGAAACTTGTAGGAAAGAGACTGATATTAATGAGCAGGTCTTCCAGAATGTGGACTTCCTATTTTTCATTTTTTTGGTAGCTCTAGGTTTTAATAGCAATTTTGTGAATCCAAGCGTGTCACTGGCTGGGGGGTTGTGTGGAGGGAGCCCTGTGGCATCAGTCACAAGTCTACAGACATTTAGTACCCTGGGATGAAAACAATTCTCTGTTCTGTTGATGAGGGGAAAAACAGATACTAGAAAATAAGCACCTTAGTGGCAACTGGTCCCATTTCTACCTTAAGAATGCAAATTTATAAAATTCCAGATGTTTAAGGAACATTTCTTTCTAATGCTCTGTTTCTCTTTTGAGGTTTACATAAAATGTTTTCATTAGTATGTTTTTTAATATTTTTTAAACCAGTACCCTAAAAGCAGAACTTTTTTGTAACTAAGACTTACTTCAGATGATTTAGTCTAGGTTATTTGCCGTATTAATTCATTAGCTTATGTGCCTTTTTCCTGAAAGTATTTCTACACTAATGATGGGGTCCAATGCAGTGGAAATTGAGCAGAACTTTCAAATTTCATCCATGTGTCTTGCGAATTAGGACAACAGAAATTTCAATATTAAATATAAGTATTTGAGATTATTACATGATAATGCCTTCCTTATAGGATTTTTCAATTGTGTCTGTGGTGTCTTTGTGGGATGTCTAAAAGGTCACAAACAAATACACCTCTAGCTGAATGTGATTTCACATCTTAACCAGCTCATTGTATAATTTTAGCAAACTTTGATTTGAAGGACACCTTGCAACTTTGAAATGTACTCAATTAAATACTTTGCAAAACCAGTCATTCTATCTATGCCCTAAAGAAAAGCTAGTTTAGACAAAATCCTAATCCTGGAGAATGAGTATATTTAAACCCCAGCACTTTCTCTGTAACAGTATTGCACTGTGCAGTGTGTAACAGGTAATACTGTTTTACTAAAATGTGTCTGTTTAAGCTATTTGATTATAATAAATTACTAGTTTGTAGTACAACTGCAAACTAAGCAGGTATGAATGTGTGGGGTTTATTTAAATATACACATGGCATGCTGCAGTGATACTTCTAATGCCGCATCTTGTTCAAATGTGTTGTCTCTGCCAAGGTTAGCAACATGATGAATACAAATCCGTCCTAAAAAATTTACAAAGCATTTTATATCTCTTAAGAGGGCTAGACCATTTTTCGTTATATTTTACAGATATTAGCACTTAATGTACTTTAGAGGGTCAAAATAGTCTTTTTGCTTAGCATCTCTCACCTGCAAATATAGCAAGGATTTTTATTTACTTTGATACTTCTATAAACTATGCAGAATTTTTAAAATAAAATGTAATATATTTTATAAGCTAATAAGACAAAATGGCTAATTAAAGGTTTCTAGTGTGCATTACTATAACTTGCAAATATGGAGACATTTTGGTAATCTTTTCTTACTAAAGATGTGAATGTTTAATGTAGTTTCACTGTTTCTACTTTGGTAGTCCAATGGGAACTCAGTAATGACATTTTGTCATGTCAAACTGTGAACATAAAAAATTTGTACTGTACAGTCCTCATACTATATTTAGTATATTTAGTGCACAGTGCATCTGTATTATACTTGTTAATAAAACACTCAGAATGTTGTTTGTGGTCATGTTGTCACATGCTGGATGACAAAGAGCAGTGATGCTGTGCTGGGGTCAGAGGCAGGCCTGGGGGAGACCCCAGTGGCTCTGGGTGTTTGGGTGGCCCTTCTGCCACCTCCCCTGTGTGCCTGCCCCACACGGGGCCCCAGGGCACAGCACAAGGAACTTGTGCTGGAGGAGCTGTGTCCTGCAGCACACTCAGTGGCAAGCTCATAAAAGTGTTTTACTCACCTCTAATTAGGTCATTCTAATTAGGGCATTCTAATTAGCCCATAGGCAGGTGTGGAGCACCAAACACGTGAGTTTGCCTTTTTTAATCACTCACAGGATGACTGACTGGGCCTGCTCCCCACAGCCTCTCCCAGAGCGGGGTGCCAGAGGCTGCTGACACATCACCACGAGTCCTGCACACCTCCAGACACACCTGCAGGCCGTGCTGAGATAACAGTGATGATCATGATGATGATGATGAAGAATGGGTTTTTATTTCTTCGCACCTTATCAGATGCCTAAGAAGAGGGAGCCTGGCTGAATTCACAATGCATCTCTAACACCTCCCGTTTCTGCTGAAGTGTTTGCATCAGGATGTTGGTCTCTCTCTGCCTGGGATCCTGCAGATCAGCCTGGTGAGTGCCTGTGCTATGCCATAGTGAGGTACAGAAGGGAAAGCAGGTGCAGCAGAAACGAGGCACAACAATAAAAGCCTGCAAACACCAAATGAGTAAATTACTGGCTTGTATTTCTTGGCCTCCCGCACATTGCAAAGCCAGAGAGACTGCTCATTATCGTGCTGTTGATTTCTAAGATTCAGGCAGAAGGACCAATGGCAGGGGGAGTCACGGCCACTGACCAGCGTGGCAGCTGTCACGGGCAGAGCTCGTCCTGATCTGCCCTCCCGAGCCCGCACAGCTGGAATGGGCTACTCCAGTTGCTGGCTGATGAGATTCATCTCTGTTTTCCAGTGAGTCAAAAAGCATTGCACACGTTCTAGACTGACTGAGTGATCACTTTCAGGAAGCAGTGATAATTTCATTGGCCA
Source organism: Spizella passerina (assembly GCA_013401375.1). NCBI lineage: Eukaryota > Metazoa > Chordata > Aves > Passeriformes > Passerellidae > Spizella > Spizella passerina. Next base: position 15,764 of record WBNQ01078674.1, read on the forward strand.
CTGGGTGTCCCTCTTAGTCTGAGAAAAAGGCACAGTTGAAGTTCATGAGATTGTAATTCAAGATAACATTCATTTTCTCGTACTTGAGAAATTAAGCTGTTCCCTCTGTCTTATTTGCTATCACTGAGCTCAATCCTGTCATACACTGAAATCTGCTCAAGGATTTAAAACTGATCTCTTTGTCTTTACTGCGATTTTTAGTTATAAAAATGCTTTAAATGTATCCTTTACAATTGAAACTCTGGCCTGGCTGAACACTAACTAAACCAACACAATGTTGCTTGATGAGAAATACTGTCAAATGCTTACTTAGAAAAGAAAACCAACCAACAGACCAAATCATGGCAAAATGAGTGTGCTTTATCAAAGGAACTCAGTAGTGTATTTTAAGAAGCTGTAGTGTATGGTATATACATAACCAAAATATTTGGCATCTGCATGAAAGATCTGTGAGGTGGGAAGGACAGAGTATAAAGAGTTCTTATAGCATTAATATTCCAAAACAATATACATGGCAGACTTGAGAAACTATTTCTTTCACACCAACCTAAAACTTACATTTCAGAACAGTCTTAAAAGTGAGGGACTCCTCTACAGCCCAGTCTGTACATTATGTAGGACATAAACCCCCAGTTTGCTGATGCATTAAATTTAGAGACGAGAAAGCCTGAATTAAGAAATTTTACTTCCTCTTTTCTTGTCCAGTAAACAGGATAGACTACGCATCTTTTAGCCCACTAGCACTAAGTGTGACTGCTACTCACGCTAGGCTGTAATGCCTGGGAGGGGCAGAAGGCTTTCAGGAAGAAGGGTCACAGGATTTCTTGATAGCATTCCCCACTTGAAAGTGTCCAGAAGTTCTAGAGAGGTAAAATTGTAAAATCATAAAATCATAGAATCACAAAATAGTTTGGGTTGGAAGGGACTTCTAAAGGTCATCTAGTCCAACTCCCTGCAACGAGCAGGGACATCTCCAACCAGATCAGATCACTCAGAGCCCTTCCCAACCTGACCTTCAATGTTTCCAGGGATGGGACATCCACAACTTCTTTGGGCCATCTCTTCCAGTGTTTCACCACCCTCATTATAAAAAATTATTGTTTATATCCAACCTAAATCAGCCCTCTTTTAGTTTATAACCAGTACCCCTTGCCTTACCACAACAGATCCTGCTGAAAAGTCAATTCTCATCTTTCTTATAAGCCCTATTTAACAACTGAAAAGCCTCAACGAGATCTCCATGGAGCCTTCTCCTCTCCAGGCTGAACAACCCCAGCTCTCTCAGTCTGTCCCAACAGGAGAGGGGCTCTGCCCTTTTGATCATCTTTGGGGCCTCCTCTGGACTCACTCCAACAGGTCCACATTCTTCTTAGGCTGGGGATCAGAGGTGGCTGCAGTCCTGCAGGTGGGGTCTCACCAGAGCAGAGCAGAGGGGCAGAATCCCCTCCCTCCCCTGCTCTGTGGGCTGTGAGTGCCCATGGCTGGGTCATGTCCAGCCTCTCACCCACCAGCATCCCTAATCCCTACTAAATCTTGATTTCTGGGTAAGGCTTTGACGTGGTCCCCCACAACATCCTCCTCTAAATTGCAGAGATACAGATTTAATCAGTGTGGAAATAACTGAGTGACAATTAAGATTTAGTAGGGATTTTGAGCTCTTCTTTCCAAAGCTCAGGAGCCAGGCACCTGGCATCCTACTGCCATCCTACCCAGTTAACCTGAACTGGTAAGTGGGTGCCAGGAGGACACCAGGAAGCTCTCCCACAGCTTCAATTTCACCGTTTCATCTAGTTACCACACCTGGTGTGTGCTTGGTGAGCCACCTCAGTGAGTGTTAAGGAACTCTTACCAGTTTGATCACCTCATGTGCTGCCCGCAGTTGTGATCTCTGGACTTTATATTTCCATTAAGCTGTAGGTACAATGGCACAACTCCACATCACCATTGAAATGACACATGAAATTTAATAACACATAAAGAATTAGATGTTTATTAGACTCTCAAATACAAGCACAGCAAGTTACTAGATGTCTCCCACTAACAAACACCATTAGTTTAATCAGTAAGATTTTAGCAGAGAAGTTATATCCTAAGGAAAATTACTCTTTTTTTTCACCTGTGTGATGACCCTCAGCACCTGCTCATTAAATGAGCAAAGTAACAGAGTTCAGTGGAAGCCTGGAGATAAAAGTGCTTCACCTCCAAACATCAAGTTTCTAAGTACTAGGAAAGAGAAAAAACATGCAATCCAGTATATATAGCTTGATAGCAGAAAGCAGCAATTTACAATACTAAAAAAAAATAATAACTACAGGTATTAACTGTGAATTTGCAGACAGTGAATAGCAAATTCTATGAACTCATGACTTGGCAGGTATCTATCTCTAGGCAATTGGTAATGTTTAATACAGCAAAGGAAGAAGAATATCAAACAAGAATTAATGGATTCAACTTTTCAGCACATACCCAAGAAAGTCTCTCTGTGATGAAAGGAAAGATTCCCAGGAAGGGAAAACAGGCTAAAAGGGTGTGGATACTGTATTCTTAACACCTACTGTACCAACATACTGGATGGGATTCAAACATCCCATCCAGTACATTAGTACAGTAGGTGTTAAGAGTACAGTAGAAAAGTTTTCTTCTTTGTGTTATATACTCAAAACCAAGAAAGCAGATCCTTACAATCTTAATCTCGCAACATTCACGTCAGAACAAAGATTAAATGTATGCCTTGCCAGCCTGATTAAACTAAACGAACCATTATTCCTATTACTTTCAAATATAGCTTTCAATGGGAAAAGTAAAAAATAAATGCAACCTGAACATAAGGTCAATCATTATGAAAATTTCTCTAGCATTCTCTTTGTTGATGATGGGCAACAACAGAGGACTTCTGACTATCTGGATGGCTTGAATAAGCAATAGCAATTTCTATATGTGTCACATTTTGCAACAAACTGGGAATATTGTAAGAAAACAGAAAAAATATTAACTGAGTTTAATGAAAATAAGTCAAGTCAGTTATTCACACACTTACATTACTAGTAGGTGTAACACCACTCTCCTACTCATTTGCTTCACTGGATATTGGCAGGTTAATGCTAATGGCTGCCCTGAGGTTGGCCCAGAATAGGGCACGCTTGCTCCTCTCCTTCGGCCACTCCATGTAAGTGCGCTTTGCCATGAGAGCTTTCAGCTTGTGATACCTGGCAGGGATAAGGTACGGAGGAATGGGCTCCAGTAAAATGAGGATTAAGCTGTTGGAATTCTCACTGAACAACTTGTGATGGGCAAAGTACAGCTCATAGTGGCACCACTCACTCTGCACAAAGTTGGGAGACAACACAAAGATGGACCTGTAGCTCTTCTCAATGCAGTTAATGATGTTCTCCACAATGCTCTTGCCGGGGATAAAGTTTCTCTCGTGCTGGCACAGTTGTACGCTGCCCTCCCCCCTCTCCAGGTTCGGGATCAGCTCGTTCTTCACCCACACCGAGTCGCGCTCGCTGTAGGAAATGAACGCGTGGAATTGCAGAATGGCCTCCTGATCTGCGGGGGGGTTGTGCCAAGCTCTGCGCTTCGTCTGCGTCCACTGCCACGTCATCCGCACGTACCACGGCACGTCCAGGTAGATGCACAGGAAGGCCACCGCAGCCACCAGCAGCAGCGTCAGCAGCAGAGCTGTCACCAGCAGCAGCGTCGTGTTGCAAGCCAGCGGGCTCAGGTGGAAGTCCTTGAGCTCCGTCCCTCGCAAGCCCTCTGGGTACTCGCACACGTAGGCCGCCGGCCAGCCAAACAGCTTCCCCCCGGAGCGCCTCTCCAGCCGGATAAAGGCTTGCAGCTCACAGGAACACTTGAACGGGTTGTGCCCGGCCTGCAGCTCCCTGACCCTCGGGCAGCTCTGGAAGAAGTCAGCAGATGGGGTGAGGATCGAATTCATCTCCACGTTCAGGAACTGCAGGGACGTGAAGCCGCCGCAGCCCGGCAGGTCGGCCAGCCTGTTCGATGCCAGGTTCAGCTCCTCCAAGGATTTCAGCTCCGCCACCCCGCTGGGGACATTGCTGATCTGATTGTTTCGGAGGCTGAGCTTTTGGACGTTGGCTGGCAAGCACTCAAACACAGCATCCACCAACTGATTGGAGGACAGGTCCAGCTCTGCCAGAGACTCGGCCCACTGGCACTGCGCGCCAGCTCCATTGTGGCGCAGCAGGTTGTTGCTCATGTCCAGGTATTTCAGGGATTTCATACGGCTCGTCATGAAGCTTACTTTGCGAAGGCTCTCAAATTTATTCTTCTGCAAAATAAGTAATTTAAGATCCACGAGAGTGCCGCAATTCTGGAACAACTCATCTGTCAGGGCATTGTGAGAAAAATTTAAGTACTGAAATGAGCTTGTTCTATTGGGGCAAAGCATGTGTGGCATATATGCATCAGCTATTGTCAAATTGGCAATATTCATCTCTGAAAACTGTCTGTATAGAATCTCCTGGTTGAAATAATAAACCTTATTACGAACATGCTCCAAAGTTAATGCTTTCATGGAGCCATCCAAAGAGACTAATTGTTCCACAGAGCTTAATAAGGGTTGAAATGCATATTCAGTCAGCTCCTCCAGTGGTCCCCTAAAAGTCAAATTTCTCACAGTCAAATGTTCCACAGGTGAATACCAAATAAGCATGAAAATTTGCAGGATGATAGCCCATTGTAAATCCACAGCATCAAGTGTGAGAGTTGTTGTCTTGATTTTCTTCAGAAGCATTAGAGATGGAGAGGGGAAATCTTTGTAACTCAAGGTATATCTTAAGTTAACTATTTTTAAGTTCTCTGAAGTGCTCATTCCATCGTACAGGAGGGAAAAAATGAAGTTTTGGTTTGCTGCAAAAACAATGTGGAGGTTCCTTGTAGTCAAGACTGTCAGACTCTGAGGCTCATACAGTGAAAAGTTTCCCAAGTTCAGGAAGACAGTGTGCAGCTGCAAATGTTTAATATACCTGAAGTCTGACGTTCGTATCATCGTAGCACTTAATCCAAGGTACTCCAAATGAAGCATGTTCCCAAATTCCTGACAGATGGGCAGGGCAGTAAACTTATTGAAAGACAGATCTAAATGTCTAAGAGATGCAAGAGTTAGACAGGAAACTTGTGAAATGTTGTTATGAGATAAATCTAAGTATTCTAAATTTTCATTAAAAATGAAGACACTGAAGTCAAGCACTGTTATTAGATTATGAGAAAGATTTAATACTTGAAGGTCAGAAAGATGAATAAATTCTGAGATACTAAGTCCAGAGATCCTATTATGTGATAAATCTAATACTAGAGTACAGACTGGAATGGTTTTTGGAACATTAGTTAGCAAACTGCTTGAATAATTTGCAATAAATTCATCTTCTACAGTTGGCTGAATATTATTCCATAGTGTGAATGTAAAGGCACAAGTTAAGACATAGATATTTGTGAGGTATCTCATTATGCTATCCAGCTTTATCTTGTTTTTTTACAGAAACACAGGAGAATATCTTTGTTTTCTGTTCAATATGTCCCACTGATGAGTCCAGCCCTATGGAAAAAAAAAATACATTAAATTTAATGAAGCTGTTGAATGGTTGAAGTTGCTTTTTTATTGTGAAAATAAACTTCAATATAAAATCTATGTAATAAAAAATATTTTTACGTACTCTTGTTTTCAGTTCTTACCAATCATCCTCACTCCCATTCTTTAACTCTAATATTGACTCAGTCAAATATAAATTAATTCTCTTATAGTGGGCAGGATGCCAGTGGTATGTTACAAACACATGGATGTTAAGAAATGCAAATTTCTTAAAAATCATGAAAAAATACAGAACTGGTGCAAACCAACACCAATACATTTATGAGAAGAAACGTAAAGGAGAACAAACATCAAAATAAAGGAGAACATCCATCTGCTGTTTCTGTACATCCTGGGTTCACACAAATTTGGGAACAAAACTCCAATAAAACCACCCTCGCAGGAACTGGTGCAAAAACAATCTCTTCACTCAAAGGATATTCTTCACACCCCAAAGACCTGGACATTGCCACGCACCCTCTCAGGGTCAGATTATCAGCTTTGTCCTTGCTATAGCACAAAGACATGAGTCCATTTTTCCAATAAGCCAAGAATTTTGAGGAATTATACAGTCCATTTTATTGGGTTTGCATGGCAAGGTTTTGGTAGCAGGGGAATACAGGTCTGGTTTCTGTGAGAGGCTGCCAAAGGCTTCTTCTGTGCTCCATAGAGCCAGCAGCAGCTGGATCCACGGCCAAGCTCATCCACAACCTCAGCAGTGCCTCTGGGATAACATGGTGAAGAAGGGGGGAAAAGCCCTGGGAACAGCAACTGCGTGAAGTATAAACAACTAATAAACAGTCTGAGGAGACAAACATCCCCAGTTTTATTTTCTGTTCTGATTGTTTTCTGTTAAAAATATCTAAAACCCTGAAGTTTTAAAAATCTGTCCCTGTGTAATCTTTTGTTAAATAAAAACAAAAAACCCTTTTTTTTCAGTTCTATGTTATAACATGTGCTATTCCCTAATAATCTGACTAACTGATGGTTAGCCAAAACTCAAACCTTCCCATCCAAGTTTCCTATCAGGCTTAATCAATTTTTTTCTTAATTAAGTAAAGCAAAAATACATGCAATAAACATCACCAAAAGCATTAAAAGAATAAATCACTAAAGTATTTCGACCTCTATTGAATGCCAAAGAGAGGCCAAATCGTGCCTTCAGAAAGTTGTGCTAGAGTATCTGAGGACACAAAAGAAGTGAAGCTGGGATGGCTGGTCAAAGTACAGTATCAATTGCAAGACAAAACAAGACAAGGAAATCTGACGCAGCTCCTTCAAAGTGCAGTTGGCTCTGTTCTTCAGGGTCCAGGCTGAAGACAATCTAAACAATCTAACTCTGAGGAAAAACAAATTTTGATCTAGAACTACCTGGAGGAACTTCCTCCTGGGCAAAAGGGATGTCAGTAATAAAGCAAGAAATGTTCTGAAGGGAGGAAAAACCAGAAATATATTATCTGTACATGTTCCAGTGCCAAATGAGTTTTAATTTACTGTACATGCTATGCTAGATACTGCAACAAGGGACAAGCCACACTCTATAGCCCTGCAGGGTGCCACAGTCAAAGAGAAAAGGAAATATATCTAGAAAAGCAATAATAAGGACCAAGGGTTACCCTTCCAATGCTGTTTCAGAATGGTATTAAATTAGAGTTGGCTGAGAATTAAAACTCCCATACCAAATTATTTTTCTCCCTTTCCTCTCTGCTGAAATTCGGATGAGTGTTTTCACTGAAACTTCAAAATGCAAGAGTATCTTCCAACATCAAAGAAACACCAGCACCTGAGATTTGATGAAGTCCAAGATATACATATTTCAAAGAGAAAATTGTTATAAATAATGAAGCAAATATAACCCACCTTTTGTGCATGGAATTCACCTTCAAGCTGAAGAACCAGAAAAAGTCCTCTGCATACTTGGTTATCATCCTCAAAATAGAATTTCAAACATATGTAATCTTCAGGGTGGGGAATCTCACATGAGATGCTATTTCCTCAACAATTACCTACCTCAGGAAGCAAAAAAACAGGTCTTTTTTAAACAAGATATACAATTCTAAGAATTAATGAAACCTCCTTACAATGTGGGTATTAAGAGCACAATGAAAGGAAACTTTTAACAGTTCAGACTAAAAATACATTTACTCTTGTGATATTTACATAACTAGCTGGTTTAGGGAGGAAATAAACCTATCTGTAGTATAGAATATTTCCCTTGGCAAGACTGTTCATTTAATTCTGCATATCTAATTTCAAGTGCTTCTGCTTCTGATGTTGCACAGATGTTCTAGAAATCCATCAACCGCATCTCCTCTTTGCACACATAGAAAAGAGGAAGCAGAACCCTCACTGCCAACTTTTGACCATATTAAGATCTCTTGCAGTGCTCTACCCTACCAAAATTTTTTGCTCATCAAGGAGAGTAATTAATGTAATCCACTGAAGGATGACAGAAGTTTATATCTCCAAAGCTAGTAACAGGGGCAAACTGGCACAGTCAAAAACCTTTACAGGCCGATCATCTTTACACTAGAATGGTTATCAAGGATACCTCACATTGTAGCTTCCTCCAAAAAATTATAAACATTAACAAGGAATATTCCCTATGACAAGAGAGCTGTAATGAAGCCACAAAGAGTATGACACAATATAGGGCAGTCTGGATGTCACCGTTGAGCCAGAAATGACACAAATTCACTTGAAGGCAGGAGAAGTGCATTTAATACAAAAAATCCTCTCTTTTATAGACAGAATTGGCACATTCTACTTGATTGGGTAACTAACAAAAACATCTTTCTCACAAACAGTCCTTAAGAAGAACAGAAAAACAGAGTAGAAAAACACCACCTGCAGGTTGTTTATACTAACAAGTTATCATCGTTTTTATGACTCCCTAAAAAGTCTCACAAGTCCACTGTGAGAAAACGAAACCCATTTGCTCGCTCTTTAACCACGCTGTTGCATCCACAGAAGGAATCCAGGAAAGCAGCATTCAGCTAATATTGTGAACAGGAACATGAGCCTGGGAGAAAATCAGCATCTGTGACCCAAGACAAGACCAGGGATCATGAATGTTTCTCAATAAAGCAGCAAGAGTGTTTGCCAGCTGATACCATCTAGACTCCAAGTTAAAAGAGACACTTCTATTGGTAGGCATTAATCCATGGTACTGAATAGAGTAAGGCACTTGTTGACTGAGAAATGATATCACAATTAGCTAAAACAGTGGCAACTTTACTTTGAACATAATTCCTAGAAAAAAATTTGCTGCATGGATAAAATCAAATACACCACCAGCTTTCATCAGAACTGACTGTAGTGCACACACAACTATTAAAACCACCTTTTAGTTGTAGTATCTTTAATTTTTTTACCACGTCTCTTTATGAAGCTTTAAAACACATTCAAATAAACAGTTTGCTCAAAAGAAAAATTTGCAGATAGTTAAAATAAAACTCATACTCCTGAATACCTCTGATAAACCATTTGGAACCTTACATAATTTATTTTTACTAACCAATTCACTGAAGTCTTGTCTGGGGCTGGTTTCAGTTTACTGATTCAGTCATTTTGCATGACAGGCAAAACCTAAAAGCAATGTATTTCTGTTCATGCATCTCGAAATGTACCAGCTACATACCATCTTTTCCATAGTCAGCTCACACACGTTCATGCAGATATCTTGTTCCATTTCTGAATTTTACACTGCTGAGGTTTTTTGCGGTTTTTGGATGAGTCTTCACAAAAAGACCTTTCACACTTCTGCCTGTATGTCATCATTATTTACCCAGATAGGAACCAGAACCCTTGGCCAGGTATCAAAAGTTATTCAGGACCAGCACCATGCCAGAAGTGTGAAGAATCTCTCTGACAAGAACTGCAGAAGGGAACTTCACCTGTGCAAGACATGGGGTTAAAGCACAGTCACAGCAGATGAACTCATCGAAGCACTCATGACAAGTTAATACAATAATTAAAGGTTTGCAACGTTGGTGTTTGGTCACATCAAGGATTTTAATTGTAATTGTCATTGTCACCTGTATGTCAAGTTGGTGAAAAAAAAAAGCTAAATTGCACCACAAGTCAAAGTAAGCAGATACTGTATCACATTTATGCTCAAGCCAATTTTGCTTTGGTATAAATGGACACAAGGATCAAAGCTGCGGAAATCAAACTGGTAACCCAGAGCCACCTTGCAGAACACACAATTTTCTCATTTATTGATTATAAATACTGTTTTCTCTTGACAAAACAGTGACTACAAATGAGCATTGTAGTCAATCTCAGCGAATATTTCCAAAAGAAAACAGACTAACCAAAGCCTTGAGTAAAAACATGGATTTCACAGAGGTTTTGAACCTTTCTCTCAGCAGAATCGCCCAAAGTCCCATTATTTTCCCCTGGATGCCTTTCCTTCCTCTAACTCTTTGCAGCTAGTGAAGATGTTTTGTAACATTTCTAAAGCTAAAGAAGAGCTGAGCTCTCAGCAGGCAACTCACATTGTGTCAAGTCTGCCTGTCTGCCAGTTTCCTTTATACTATACACTACTTAAATACACATAAAAACATTTCTGCTTTTACTCTTGAATTTCATTCTGCACATTTTTTATGTTTCAGAGGGTGTTTAACTCCCACGCTATCGGTTTTGTATGTTGATATTTTAATGTATGTAAAAATAGCATTCCTGCTAGTCACCAAGATGACTAATCAAATGCCAGGAATCTGCTCTGATACAGTATCTGATATCAGAACACATTTACACACTCCCTTTTCCTGATAACTGGAGTGCAGCAGCAGTTATACATTTCAGTGCAGTACCAAAGGCAGGCACACATCACCAGGCTGCACAGAACAGGTCAGTTCCTTTCCAAACTCTGCAGATAAACTGGTTCATGTGCTGTGAGACAATTTTTCCATGAACACGGAAAAATTTCTTCATGGATTAAAGTTGGTTTTATAGAAAGGGTTGAGAGTATGACAGAGACTGAGATAATTGTTTGAAATATTCTAATAACACTTGAGAAACTCATTCTCTCTTGTGGAATCAGAGAAATTAGCTCTAATAATTCATTGCACATTTAGCTGTTGAATCAATTATTTGGCACATATGGAAAAAAAAAGATAATAGTATGAGGGCTTATGGCTCCAAAGTACAAGTTTTAATTGATACCCATGCTCATTAAAAGCCACCCTTTCCAATTTATTCACTCAAGGATTTTCGAATCCAGAAACTGTAATACCATAGAACTGTAATTATATACTTCTGCTTATCATAACATCAGCTACATTCCCTGAGGTCACATAGTTCCAGGTTCTTTCCAAAGTGGCAAACAAACCTTGCTTGCCTTGTTAAAACCTTCCACTCCTTAATTTCTGGTAATGGCTATGGCTCCCACATGAGTAACAGGAAGGTTTCTTGGAAACTCTCTGACCTTCAGAGTGTTTCTCTGTCTTCCAGCCAACAGAAGAAGCCAGATGAGCTCTAAAGGTTACACACAAGGGGATGTTAATTGTATCGCAGAGGTTTCAAGAGTTACTAAAACTCTTGGCCTAAAACTCTGAGGCTTTTGAAGAACATTTTCAAGCAAGGGACCACATAATCCAGCTGTCCATGGTTGTGAGAAAGGGATAGGCACAACAAGCCATCTGATCATCTTCAGTTTTCACACTGAAGCAGCAGTGGGAGGGGAAGGAGGAAGCAGAGAAAACATTTATTTCAACAGTTCTGAATGAAATGTCTGCAATTTGATAACAGGTGTGCTATATTAATTTTGAGGGTAAGTGGAATGAGAGAGCTAGAGGTGTTAAATTTGACCTTGCTTCTACAGGTCATAAACAGTCACTCACAGTTCAAGGCTTCAGGTCAAGAAATCTCAGCCTGCTTAAACCTCAGGCAAAAAGAAGCATCAAAATTAAAACCTTTTGCTAGTAATGGAAGACAGAAATAAGATAAAATGTAGGCATCCTATACTGCATGAGGATTTCATCATAACATCCCTTTTTCTCTCATATACACATTGAAAAACATTTTTGAAGGGAAACTTCCTGCTTGATGGTCATCTAGCTCTGGTATTTCAAACAAACTTCCCTTGTTGGGGCAAAGAAGAAGTTTGCTGTCATCATCTTCAGCAGTTGAGAAAGTTTGCCTGAGCCCAGCCATGCTTTCCTCAAGCTAAAACAGTATAAGTACAGAGAGAGGGGGCTGCTTTGTTTCTGTAAAGGAAAAGCAAATATTGTAAATGTAGTTTGTTTTTCTAACTCAGTGAATAAACCATTAAATTACCTTCTGTCTCAAGACCTAGGAAATTTTTTTCAGGCTTTGACTGGTTATTGACTTTCTGGCCAGAAGTCATAGCCATGCTACAAGAGATACTGTTTCAGCAGAAAAGGACAGATATGGATGAGAAGACAAAAAGTAGAAAGCTAGTGGGGGGAAAGCATGATTTAGAGATGTCAGGAGTTTCTCAAAACATAGACAATATGATGAAGGCAGCTCTGTTACTGCAGATGCCCTCCCACCCCCTCTGGTCAAGGTAGCTCTCAGGATCAAAATGGTACCAGGACCATGGTACGAGACCCATGGTCTTAGAGCTCTGCGCTTCTCCCGTGCTGTAATCCCAAGCTAAAAAGTGAAGTACCTCACCTTTTTCTTCTTTAAGAAAAAAAAACCCAAAACTTTTCTTCCTTGCTCAATTCTTTGTTTTGGCAAGTTCAAAGTTCACAAACTTCTGTGTCTGGGTTCTATCCTTTTATCCACCAAACCTGAACAAAGACTATTTAGCAAGCATTTTGAGCTCTGGACTTCAGGCATCTTCTCAGGATGCTTAATATTCTTTCACATGAACCAATTTTAGAGAAAATCTCCTTTGACAAAGCTGTATAAATTTTGTGATTAAAGCAGCTCTGCTAACTATCCAGCAGATGAAGCACTCTTCCACATGACTATACTAAACTGCTCCAGATTTTATTCTGCTGAGAAAAACTCACTATAATATTTCAAGTTGTATTTCAAAATCCACATTCAAATTTTTTGCAATTTCCTATCTCAAGAGATTTGCAGTAAGATTAATTGAATTTTGACTACAGGTAGGAAGCAACACAGACAAGCTGGAAACAAGATAGTGTAAGAAAAAGTTAAACACACAATGAATGGAAATCATATTTATTATTTCACTAAGAAAAAACAGATGAAACTCCATTAGAAAGATGCTTAATCTGTTTCCTCATACAAGTTTTCATCAGCTTTTGGCAGGTTAATGCTAATGGCT
>WBNQ01078676.1:0-23525 GCA_013401375.1 Spizella passerina
ACACAAACACACACACACACTCATCACCAGGCAAGCAAATTTGTCGAGTGGCAGAGAAAGAGAATACAACCTGCAAAACACAGGGAGAAGCGGGGAGAAGGACATATGGTGATGTTTTGCTGTGCTTGATATTGTCTTGACATGAAAGACAACTCTGCAGGAGGATTTGCAATGCCCATCAACATGCAAAAGGCAGCTTTCAGCTAAGCAGTTCTGATAGCATTCAGTGGCTAACAGGCATGGAGAAGTGTAGGCCACCTGGGGTCACTGAATAATTAAATTCAATCCTAGTTTTCTCTCCTTCACTGTGGAAAGAAAAAACCAACAAAACACAACAGAAACAAACTAAAAACAATGAGCCCTGACCTCAGAAAACCAAACAAATCTGCAGGTTTTTCTCACGTAATTAGTTACTTAACTTCTGTTACTACTTCTGGTTAAGCTTTTGTGCTCAAACCTAGAAGCTTTCACATCAGTTTCATATCTCTGCGTGAGATGTCACAACATAATAAAAGACCCAGTGGCAAAACTTCAGGAGATGAGGCAGGGGGAAGGGAAAAATTCTATTCCCACCTGAACTGTTGAAACTACTTGCTCTAGTTGCTCTTGTCGAATTATTTTGCATCAGAGCCCTTTCAGGGTTGCAAAACACTCAGCACACAGCAAACCAGGCTTCCCTGCAATCAGGCGAACTTTAAAGGCTTCTGGACACCACAGGTTGCAGAGCTGGGTAAGAGTTTCTAAAGAGCTGCACCTAAGTAAAAGCCAACATATGTTTTTTTATTTTAACTGCAGTGTGGGAAGCAGGTTTCAACACACGAAGGCAAAAGAATTTGGCTTTCCAGCTAACCTCTGCTTCTCACAGTATGAGTATCTGAAGCCTTATTCTTGTGTAATGATTTAATTATGGAACCAATCATTTTTATGCAGGTAGAATTCTGCATATCTAAATACTATGCATTCAAACTGATTCCATTAACTTTGCTTTATTAATGTAAAGATTTCAGGCTTTTGAAAGTCACAGCACATGGAAAGACTCCCTTTTTAATGTTTATTAATCTAGATTATAATACCTTCTGAAACTACTAGTAGCAGTAGTAGTAGGAGGAGTACATAATCATCATCCTCAGTTCTAACATAATATTACCATTTTTTCATCTTGAAAACAACTTCCAAGCACTGCACATGAGGTGAGGGCAAGTCCCATTATTTACCCTTTAAGATATTGAGGCAAGAAACTAAGACTTTACCATATTACATCTAGTATAAAACCTTAGTTGCTGAAAATAATTTATCTTGTGTTCCTCTACTGTTTCTACTCATTCAGCTCCAAAATACCAGAATCTCTACTAGTGAAATTTTCAAGCTAGCTAACCAGCACTGCTAACCATACACAAGTTTTTCATGCATCTGTCCTGATTTAAAACGTATTTGTTATTGCCTTTTCCTTTTGTTAATCTACAATGTGTTCAGCAGTTTCCAGCAGTCAAAGAGAAATTTCTCTTCTATATCTCCTTTGGCCTAGAAAGAACTTTTGACTGTTGCTGATGTTGCCCTGCAAATTATTGAGCCTGAGGACCCACCCATAAATTGTGCGCTGCCCTCTGCACAAATACTTACTAAAAAGACAGTTCTTGTTAGGAGGAACTGCCCTGTACAATTTAGGTAGTGCTTATGAGGAGCACCACCTTCACTGGAGTTTAGGAGTAATTTAATACAGCTTGAGGTTCGTGTGTTTCTCACTGGAACCTGCAGCAGGTATGCATGAGACAACATGCCCTTTACATGCTTGCATTCTTTAAAGGCCTAAATTCAAAACTTAAGTGAAAAAATCTTTTCATCTTGCTCTGTTTGTATTTCTGCATTCCTCTCTTTTTTTAGTACTTCACCCTAAAACTGTAGTACTAGATTTTGAAAGTATTCAGAGGATAGTGTTAGCATGACATCTGTTTGACAAGGTAAAAATGTGTTCTGCTATAATTTTTTTACCTTGAATCAAAAAGCACAGTGCTTAGATGTCAGTAGCTTTCTTCAGGCATACTCTAGCAAACACCACAGTATTTTGCTGTGGAGTGGGCTGACTGGCTTGATTGTCACCAGCTTGTTCAAGAGCTGGTAATTGTGTGTTATTTAAGCTATAGTTTATTTTATGGAATTCCAATATTAACGATACTTATTTCCATTTGAAAAAAAAACAAATTAAAGACAGACTATGTACTAAGACATAAAATGTACTTATATATACTAGGACATATAATGTAATGGGGGAAAAAAAGAGGGCATTGTTTAGGGCATAAACAACACAGGCATTTCATCATTTCATGACCTTAAAACATGCCTTTTTTTCTTTTCTTTCCACTTCTGTAGCACTATAGTCCTGTACTCATGACTACATGAGTATGAGCTAATATCCCATACATTACTGGTATGCAAAAGAAAATTTGACTGTGAAATGTTAAAACATATTCCAATATAACAGATAATACATTTTATAGTCATTTGTTTATTTCACTGTTCGAGTGAATATTTGCCTCTGGCTCAGAGACAGTGGCTCTCCAGCCAGTAGTATCCTTTGGCAGCCTCAGACAAAAACAGCCGTCTTGGCAAGGGAGACGCGTTCCACCCCTGAGGGACTGTGCACTTCTGAGTCCCTGCTGCAGCCAGGGCTCAGGGCAGAGGCTGCACACACACACCCAGCTGCAGGAGAGTCAGGGACATCACTGAAGGCCCAGTGAGCAGGGTGAAGATTGAGACATTGATTAGGCACCCTTTGGTGTCTGAAACACCCCACAATTATTAGCTCCCTGGGGCTTAAAAGAGTAGCACAAAATATGTCCAGCAGCTATTATCTATTTAAGACCTGATTAGATGTGACTTTTTGCACTCTGCCTAATTTCCTTTTGTAACCACATAAATTGGAATTCTAATTTATTGGGAAATTATTTTCATTTCATTCTGAACTGGCTGAAAATTCAGATTAGTGTTTAGGTATGTGCGTGGGAATCTCTCTCACCACACCTGAGCCCTTCTTCTTCCTTCCCTCATGTGCTGGAAATCTGCTGACTGTAAAAATTTATTGTAAAACTTTCGGAAAAGATTCAAAAAGGAGAAGAAGATAGCGTAGAAAACAAGTCCAACAGCATGTGAGTGAACTTGAATGAAACTGTGAGATGCAGTACAGCGTCATATGCAGTTGCCCTTACTCTTTAACCAAAGAGGAGCTGTCATATATGCAAGTCCTTTGAAATTAATTGTGAATTTTCTTGGGATCAGTTTAATTTTATGTAAACTCCATGCAATCTGTAGTTTGCAGAAGGTGGGGTTTATATCTGATACAGACCACAATTAACAAGACAATCCCTCTAGGTACAATTCTTCTTATGTCTCATGCCACAACAGCTGGGAGTAACTTACTATGTGAGTCATGCCATTGAGATACATGTAAAAACTACTGAGTAACTCCACTACAATAGGCCTTCAGATTAAACTGAAGATGCTCTTTGGTTCAATTACACAAATAATTAAACAATAAGAAAGTGGTAAGACCAACATCCACCACTCTTAGACTTGTATAGCCACACACAGTTCATTGTATCATGAACATTATGACTTCATGACATTAGAAAAATTACATATTTGTTAGCCAGAAGGAAGACTGCCATTATGTCTCTCACTAATTTTAAGTCACAAGCCTATACATGATTAAATTTGCAGGAACTCAGCTTCCCTAGTAAGGCAAACATTCTCAGAAAAGCCAGACATCAAAATGAAAGGTGAATTTTTCAGGAGTATTCAGTGCTTAGTAGAGTTCCTGCATGATGCCTCTGTCTGTGTTTTCACAAGATTTCAGCATTTAATGTGATGAGGAAATTATTTTGTGAATGTTGATCTATTTTGAAAATCCTGGCCATGAGGTAATGTTTTCAGAAATGGCAAAGACATTGTTTCAGAAATTAAAATATGATCTCAAATACACAAACGGGTTCCCATGAACAAACAAATCAGGATTTACCAGCACAATAAAATGCCTGCAAGAGCATTTGGGAGAACACAAGGACCTCAGTAACCAGTTCATGACTGGTAAAAAGAGCATATAAAAATCACAGGACATCTTCAACACTCAGAAGCCTTCAACTTCTGTAGAAAGCAGGAAAGTAGATATTTTTGAAAGCAGGAAGAAACCTCTTATCTGCAGGTTCCTTAGAAGTTTAAAACAATTTTAAAATGCAGCTCTAAAGCACTTTTGACCTACAGTGGGTACATTCTTTAAAGTCTTCTGCAAGCATGTATTCAGCAGACAAGGGTGAATGATTAAAAAACTTCTAGTTATTTTAATAACATTCCTTATTTTCTGCTCAGATGTTGTCTACCAGGAGTTATGTTCTCAAAAGCAGGCAAATACATTTGCTGATGTGTTCCATGAATCATTTTTTAATCTATGGCTCATTCAGAAACAGTTCATTGCAAATATTCAGAAATGAAGATTTATCATTTAGTTAAATAAATTACATGATACTATTTATTTTTACCTGAATAGGCGATTCAGATGACTAAACTGCAACAGGAAGATTCTCAGAATGCAATCTGAGTGTAAAATCAGACATTTGTAAATAAAAATGCCATTAGGAACTTGCTGAGAGTTATGTGTGCAGTAAGGGGCTCATGTACCCACATGAACATATCTTTATGTCCAGCTCCTTGGCTGTTGAGAACTTCTGTGAGAGCTGAAATTCTGGCCCATATCTTTAATTTTCAGAGCTATGTAAATTGAGTCAGCTTGTATTTGCATCTTCCTCAAAGTGCTATAAGGAGTGCACTGCATGTTTAAATGGATGGTGGGCTGCACAGAAAGCAGATCCACATGCATCTCTGTGACAGTCTTCCCACTAAAATAATAAATTAATAATTAAAGCTACTCCCAGGTATCTTATTTCTAGCTCTTAGCCCAGCTGTAGCCAGCTTGGAGGCCTGAGAACAACACTGCTTCAGGGTAGGCACAATTTATTTAAATTTTTTAAGGGCACTTTGTGGGACATCCACACCAAGATATACCACTTGCTCAACCCCCTAATTGCCTCAAAGAGGTTGGTGCAGCTGATCAGTCCACACCTGATTCTGACTTTGCTTACACTCAAGCAGGAGCCGCTAAGAATGCCTCTGAATTTCAGAAGTGTAAACTGGGTATAGATAAAGATTATAATCTCTTCTGAGAAAACTTAATAGGCATCCAGGTTGGCCCGTGCTCTGCCAGGGCATTAGTCACTTTGAAAACGATGATAGTGCAGCTTTAGTGAGCTGCACTCCTGCGGTCTGCTTTTCTTTCCCTTAATGGAGTCAGCGCACCAAGGCAGATCGCACAAGATAGTGTGGGCTGAGTCACTGGTTCTCTTACCGTATTTGTCCATCAACAGCTCTGCCATTTGAGGGATGACACTTCACCTTTTAGAGCTTACTCATACATTAAGGGTATGCATTAATATTTATCTCTCTTGAGAAGTCCTGCATCACTTACAACTCTCTGAGACACATGAGAACCAACAAACAATCCAGTATGACCACTGTTGCCTCAGCATGTTAGATTATATAGTAAAAAAATGTACCAGAGGGGCACGCTTGCTGATAAACATTGTGGCACAGAGTGGTTCAATTAGGCTGCTTAAAATGTTGACAAAACTATGCATCCCTATGTTATCTGCAAAACAATCTACAGCATAAATTACTGTACTGTATTTGGTATCTGGTAACATACGTGTCTTAGCAGAAGAAACTTTGAAACAATGATGTTTTGATGAATACTTCCAAAGAAAGCTCCCATCCACTCCCATACTTAGCTGGCTGTATACACTGCATGTTTAACTATATCACTGAGAAATTTACGCAATGGAAAAAAAAAAACCCAAAACACTTTTTCTGACCTAAAAAGCAGACACCACAGCTTGTTAAATGAGTAACATTTCTGAAGGCAGAAGCTTCTTACTTGTGAGAGTAATACAAGCATNTAGCAGGATTTTCTGAAAATGATGACATATTGTTCCTTAAAATATACTAAACTATACTGCCTAGCATTCTACACATAAGGTAAAGGCAGGTTTGAGTGTCAATATTCTAAGACAGAAATATTGTACCTGTGAAATAAGTGATAATGTGTGTGACATGACAGCAAGAATCTAAGTGCCTGGGAGAAATCCTCTCTGTCAAGAATCTTCTAGATGTAACAAAGATGAGCTCTGCGAGAGGGAGATATACAGCTCAGGGATAGTCCAAACTTAGTTGATGGCAAAATTGTAGTGATTGCCTCCAAGTCCTAAGCAATTTTTTTCCAGCAGAATTACATTTCAGAATTTTGAAGTTAGTTACAGGATTGCAGATCTCCTAAAGAAGACACAAAAGTTAAGTGTGTAAGCCTTGATGTGGATGTCTGATCAGCTGCCTCAAGGGATAATATATTTCAACAACAGCACAGAGGATATAGTCCTTTCTGGAGGTTTCTTGCCAGGCTCATTTGTTCTGTTGGCTTTATTTAAAAGAACTATATAAAACTATATATAAACCAGAGCTCTATCTTGCTTTAGTTTATGCTTCATTAAAGTTATTCCAACATAAAACTTGAGTTAGGTGTGAATCAGCTCTTAAGATTCTGCAATGTTTTCAACTCAGTTGTGGCTGGTAAATCTTGCTGTGGCTGACGCACTATTGATTTTGCCCAAACATTTCTTTTTAATTGATTTGAACTATAGATATGTTTTACAGCAATTGAGGAAATAAGAATTGAGTATCCAGCAGAACAATACAGTCTGTAGACCTCTGGTAATTGGGATGACAGTTTATGTGGTCCTTTTCTTTCTCTGTTTTTACCAGTGTATGTAAATTAATACCCTCTGCAGATTTGTTTTTACTGTGATGGATGTAAGAAGGTGTAATGATCTAATAATTCTCATGCTGCAAGGCAGTTAGGTACAGCTATTGCAAATTTAACTAAAATTATATGGACAGCACCTGAGAGTTATTGATTTTGAGCACCCACGGCTCTCTCTGAAATCCATACAAGGTAGAGGCACTCATCATTTCTGAAAGTAGGCTTGTAATGTATTCATGACAAACTTTGTATATACAAGCCAGCCTGTGAGCGGCAGCACTAATTAGGCCTCGTTTCAGGAAGACTCTGCTCACACTTGCCTTGCCTGCCCTGCAGTAACTCCCAGTCCTTCCACCATGGCCTTCTCTCACCTCGGTAACCTCAGTTCCCCCTGCTCTGTTCCTAGAGCTGCCTCAGCCCACGCTTCCACCTCTTCCTCCAGGTATCCCCTGCCCCATTCCCTCCTTAAAATTTCTTTCTTCTATACCTCCCCTCAGGTACCATACACTTACCTCTTACCTCCTTTCCAGTTCTTTTCTACACAAAGTGAAAAAAAATCTGATTCACTGATTTGCTGATGGGCTTGAAGTTATTTGACCGTGTTTGCTGGCCAGCTGGCAGACAAAACACAGCAGGTAATTATTTAAATCGTGCTGAAACCTTCCCCTCATTTGGAGTACTTATTTAGCTCTTTTCACTGTCTAGCTGCCAGTTTTCATGAAACCTGGGGGAACAGAATATATCTAAGGCTGATACCTCTCTGGTAAATTGAGTTGAAATAAGCCAACAGAATCAGAAGTTATAGGAGGGCAGGACAGAAAAATGGGCAAGTAATACTGTTATGCAAGACCTATTTCCTTAGGAAGTCAGGCTAATAAAACATGCAGGCAGATGTTCATTTTATTTTTGTTCTCATGACCTTTTCTGCCCACTTGGATCCCAGTTCCACAACTTCACCCATATTAGAAGACCTGTTTGCCCATTCAGTATCTCAGTTATACCGCAGTGCAGCTACATGCAGACATCACCCATGGGCCCATGGTCTGCGTGGTCTCTACCCATGTAGAGATCAAACAAGCCTTCATTTCCTTTGGACAAGCCACTGGCTTTGGGCAGGAACTTTTTTGTTACAGTGACTGTGAATGGTCTTCTATAATACTGTTAACATCCTAGAAAACAGGTACCTCATGCAGTAAAAACTTCCATCATCTTCTTCCTTGATATTGTACAAATTCCTGGCGTCTAACCCATTAACAATAATCTTGCAGTGTTATCAGTCTCTTTGTGTTATACTTTATGGTGTGCTTAAAATTGCAAGGGATGCGTGGGTCTTTTGTTTTTCTTCTTAGATAGCAAACTAAATATTTTTGTCCCTTTCTTCTATTATAAATGCTTGATTATTTTTTTCACCTCCCAGTAGCTTTTGGAGGTATCCATAGAGATGCAGCATATAGACATAAACTGAACAGTGATTCTTCCTCCTTGTATGGGAGATAGATGTTGATTCTCAGAATTTTCAGAGCGGTGTACAAGCTTGTGGGAGAAGGTTGTCCACTTGTAAACATGGATGTGCTTGTTTGCCTAGGGCAGCTGTAGTACTGTGGATGGCACAGCAGTGCTAAATTTTTTTCATGAGTAGTAAAATAGAGTTCATTGGTGGTCCTGTAGATTTTTCCACAAAAGGAAGGACTTTTGTCCTACTGTGGACAAATTCCATATTGAGAAATTTCTGTGAAATTAATGCAATATGGTTTTCTTGTCTTCTTGTCTACAGAGGTTGAAAATTTCTTTTAGCCTCATCTAAAAGCACTGGAGGGAGCTGGGTTTAGAACATACCCTCCATGGACTAGTGCCTGCTGCCCTTGAGACCAGTCCTAGCTGAATGCAAAACTCGCAATGAATCCACAAGCATACCCTAAATAGAGTACACATGTATTGCAAGAGGGTTTTAATCACCACAAATGGTTCTGATTATAGCTCCCCATCACACTTGAAGTGATCTCAGTACTGTCACTTCTGAGGAGGCATTGTTCTGCCCAGACTTGCTGGTCCACCAGCCCTTTCCCCACGCTTAAAGGCACTGGGATGTGCCACCAGGAGCCACCACAGCCAGATGGCTCATATCAAACCCCAGTGGAGCAAAATCCAGGGTACAAAAGAGGTGTTGTGTTGCAGCTTCCCAGTAATGCCTACCTGATCTTCCAGCTTTGTGCCTGTTGGCCTGAAGGCAGATAGGTAAAGGGAAGGAGCACCTCCACCAACAAGTTCAAGGAGGTGTCACCTGTGGTGCTTCATCTCTCCGGATGGCTACAGAACTCAACAGGGATGCCTGGGGGCTTGGTGCACAACCTGAACTTCTCCCAACTCACCATGAGGCATGGAATTGTTAGTTTGTCAAGTCTCCTCAACAGTGTGAGCTCAGAAAATTCTGTTGACATGAAGTTGGAAAGCAAATAACTTTCTTGGACAGATCCTCAATTTGTCCAGATTAAATGGAGCCCTTATTCCTCTGAGGGAACTGAGAGAAGTCCTCTACCAGACTAGATCAACTTTACCTATCCCTGAGCTGTGAACTTGAGAAGGATTCAGCAGGAATGGCAGGTGGGAAAGCCATCACTACCTCTTTCCTCCTCCATGGGGCCTCGTCTTTGAAGGCTTGGCAACCTGGTGCTTGGCTCCCTCCAGTCCTGCCACTGCTAAATGCTCCCCTAAAAGGGGAAAAGAATGGCTGCTGGAGAAGGAAGTGTGTTCAGCTGTTGGGAGCAGCCCTTGTGCCAAAGGCATTGCCTCTGCTCAGAGTGGCAGTCTCTGTCCCCAGAGCTGTGTCCCAGGGGGTGTCCCATCTGCACTATGTGCACAGTCTGCCCGTGGCCAGCACAAGGCTGAGTATCAGACTGCTTCACTGAGCCAGGCTCAGCTCCTCTTGACCAGTGAGCTGGGGCAGCAATTAAAAGGAGTTGGTATGGAATGATGTCTGCTTCTGATGCAGATACACCTTTCCCTAATTGCTGGGGTAATAAAACAGCTTCCATCTTGGCCCAGCACACACCCACAGTGTTTCTGACCATCCTGTTCAGCCACATTCCACTCAGAAGCATACCAAAACTTTTGGCAGGTATGAATGGTTGTCTGCTGAGTGTGGCAGAGGACCTGAGCTACTCTTCTCCTTGCAATTTCACTTAGCTGATTCTACATGTCTGCGTATTTGGCAGCTCTGAAGGTGGAAATCAGCACATGATTTTACACACTCTGCAAAAAAGTTTTTAGTTAGTTTGTAATGAGACAGCTCTTCAGAAGGGCAGTTCAGAGCACTTGTAGAGCTCTCCTTGGAAGGATCTGCCTCTTGCTTGAGAGAAGGCAAGTCTGGGTCTAAATGTGGGTTCCAGTAGAACTTAAAAAATACAACACCCATAATATTATCTCAGGTATATACTGTCTTCAACCCCTAGCTGTGCTTCTACAGAAAAGGAAACTAGTTCTAAAGCTCAGATGGGAGCCATAGAGAGCTCAATGGATCAATAAACTCAAAGATGAGAAGTACCTCACAGTCAGTTTAAAAATTTGGTATAAAAACCTAGATTATCTTCTCTGGGTTACCTAAACTAATGAGAATCCAACAGTTTGGAACAGATCCTGAGAAAGATTTATTTAATGATACATAAAGGCCTGGTTCTGTGTGGTGGCGCTTTATTTCCATGCAATCTGAATGAAGAGGGTCTTCCTACACGCTGCAGTTACAACCTCTGTGGAAAATCTGATTGTAAAAATCATGTTGCACAACCATCCTGAGAAATAGGATGGAAGAGAAGGCTGCACAGGGATCCTTCTCTATACCCAGGTATCCCATCTCATGGACAGTACTGGGTAATACAGACATCAGTTAAAGGAGCCAAGAAAAGTCTCATAGTTAATGCTGTTTTCAGTTATTACCCTAAAAGAGATTCTGCTTCATCCCAACTATTACTTGGGAAATTTTACACATTAAAATGAAATATCTTCATTTGACTTGCATGTTTGCACAATGCAGTATAATGGAATAATAAAGAAGGTCCTTGAAAGAATCGGAATGATGCTGGAGCTCTCTTCATTTCTCAGAGGTGAGTGCAACAATGGGACAGGAAGGTGTAGGGATCTATTTCCCAGAACTTCTTTTTTCTCCTTGACCAGCATCAGGTGATATTTGTGACTGCACAAGGAGAAACTATCAAGACTTCTCAGCTGTGACAGTCCTGCAAGCCAGAGGGACTCTGGGGTCCTTGAATACACAACAAATAGCAAACAGTTGTGCCCTCTGAATATTTATAAATTACTTTCACAAATGACAATGCAGACAGTGCTTTACCACATCTTCCCCTTTGCCCATTTACTCTCCAGGTCTCTCTGGAGGGCCTGCAGTGAAGGAATAATTTTGGGACCTTCAGACTTGAGGCATGGTCTCCCTCTCCCAGCCATGAGAGCAAAGACCTGATGATGCTTTATGTGTGTTTGGATGGAGGCCCTCCATACATGGGTGCTCTCTCTGAAGTGTGCTGGAACACATTCCAACCTCTCTATTTTCCTAGCTTTCCCTCACTACAGCTCCTTTAGACACAGATGATCATTCGCAGAGCTTGTTACCATAATAGCTGAATCTTGACTAAAATAGTTCACCTACTAATTGCCCATACTAGAGATCCTATACCTGTTCTTTAATGTGCACAATAATAATATGAAAGCAACCCTCCCATTAGCCTAGCAACAGCCGAATTATACCAAAGATATAAAGAAAAATGGCTTAGACTTCTATGCTTTGCAAAAACAAATCCTTAGGGGAGATTTAATCACTAAATGCTCTGAAGCTGCAGCTGAACAAAAATAACAATTCAGTGGATACAGACCAAAGAAGAAAAAAGAAGCCCATTTAACCAGTAGTAACACAAACAATAAATACTCTGTGGGACTGAAGAGCTTTCATTGTATGATGTGAAAATACATCTTATTCTTTCTGCTTATACTCAGTTCTTGGTGAGACCATTTGTCTATCTCTTCCCCTCTCCTTCTAAAATTCCCACAAAATGGACCATTTTTACTTCACATTTACTAATTCATTTCAGTTCTGGAAGAAGAGACAGTTCTGTCAGTTGTAATATCTCTACAACACTTAACAACAAGCAGAGGGCCTGGAAAATATATGTTATGCAACAAGTCAACCATTTGTAATATTTCAAAAGTTACTTTCCTTCTGATTTCTCTAAACAAATATGAAGGGCTGCTAAACCAGAAAGAAATCACATTATAGCACTGAAAAGAGCAATGAAAAAATGCCAGTAGTAAACTTTAATTTTAACTCTCAGCTGCTATAACCATCAGTGGGTGAAGAGCAAATCTTTCACTTTGCAAAGAACTTGTTTAAGATTTTTTTTAACCTTTTTGGCACTAGGATCTAAAGAGTGCTGTTCTTAGTAGTAGCTCTTTAATTCAGTCCAGTGAGGCTTTTAAATATATCCATGTGAAATGCTAGGCTTCTATCTTGCAGGAGGTGGTAGGCTTTTTTTTTTTTAATATTTGTTGGAGTTTCATAGGAACCTCTAAATCTCATGCACTGATAAAAGTGCTGCTCTCTGGCTGGCTTTGGCATCAGATTTATGAAAACTGGGGTCAGACCCGCTGAAAACCTGTAGTTTCTCTGAGTTTCCTCTCTGCCAAGCTCCCTTTGCTAAACGCAGAACTCAAAACAGACTGAAGGCTTCTTGCAGCCCTGGGGAGTTCTTGTTTGGTAGATAGAGGAGGGAGCCCAGCCTTCTTCCTCTCTCTCCCAGCCAAAGTGTCGGGATTGGATGCAGATGCACTGCACCGCCTTCCAAGTTCCTGCACTAACTTGGGAGTCAGTGAGATAAAATTAAAAGTCAGCACAATGCAGACGTGAAGTGAGTTGTCTCTGTACTTCTGGTGCTGGTCGGACAGCCACCAAACAAGAGGAAAACGGGGTGGAGTCCAGCTGTGCCTGCTGAATAGCTCCTCCCTACAGGACAGCGGTTGGAAAGGTGGTCAGTCACAAGCAATTCAGCAAATCCCTCTTCTGTAATATCAGGAAACTTAGGCATAGTCAAAGTACTCCTCATAGACCAGGCCAAATTCTGAGCTCAGTTTTATAGGACATGTCCAGAATTACTTCCGAAGCCAAAAGAGTTGCTGCTGCTTAAAATCAGTATCAATTTGGTCTGATGTAGTTTGGCTAATCTTGCTGAAATTACAGCAAAGTATGTAAATGAGGAATGGTTTTAGTCTTTTAGCTATTTTCAACGGTTTGCTTTTTCCATTTAATTATGCCAGGCTCTAAAATGCATTCTCAATGGCAAGCCAAGATTTTGAGTAATTGCAAGGAAGGGAGGATTTCTTGTTCCGACATACACATTGGCTAATTTTCCCTGGGTTCTGATACTAACTATCAGATTCCACCACCCCACCCCCGTCTCTGGGCTGGGTTGTTTTTTTTCCCCTTGTTTTCCAATCGTGAAGCAGACATCTGGCAGCTCTCTGGTGGCAGTAGCTGATACACTCGCTCTGCTTACTGCACTTGGCCATTTCTCTGTGGGAGGTATGGGAAGAGGCAAAAGGAGCCGCTGTTTCAGATTCAAGTCCTTATTTTTATCCCATGTAATTCCACAGTGGGATGTTTTCTTCCTCCTACCACCCTCAGGCTTGTGCTTTCTATTATCACTGAAGGACCAAGCTAGCAAAAAAAGACTTTCCCTGCCTCTAATATCAGGGCAAACCTTTCCAGTTTTCTTCTCGCAAGTACCGTTTGTTTCTTCTTTTCTTAACCCTCAGGTGAACCCTTCCTTCCTTCCTTCCTTCCTTCCTTCCTTCCTTCCTTCCTTCCTTCCTTCCGCCCTTCCTTCCGCCCTTCCTTCCTTCCGCCCTTCCTTCCTTCCGCCCTTCCTTCTGCCCTTCCTTCCGCCTTTCCTTCCTTCCCTCCCCAGGAGCCCCAGAAGCGAAGGGCCCCCGAAGTGGGGCAGGGCGGCTCGATCCAGCGCTGCCCCTGGCTGGCCTGGTGCTCGCTGCGACAGCAGCCGCCACAGGAGCGATGCACAGAGCACCTGCCACTCTGCTTCTCTGTGGGAAGGGTCCCCAGGGGACACATCGACATGTGGGAAGGGGAGGGCACAAGAGAAGCAACGCACGACTGTACCCGCCATAATTTGCCCTGTTCATCCCTTGAGTTCTTGAAAGGGAATAGAACAGAACCCTCCATGACCTCAAGCTTTCACCTAAATATTTAATAATGATTTATATTACAGTGATTTTGATTAAGACTGAGTAAATATATACTACACATAAATTATTTCATTCTAAATCAACAGTGACATTTTTTTCCCGGTAATGATCATCATTAGCCTGGAATGTTTCTCATGCTTATAATTTTTTAATAAATTGAAATGATTTTTATTGCAAAATAATCCCCACATGCCCCTGTGTAATTTTGAATATTAATTCATTCCTATTCCCTTATCTGTGGCAATCCTGCCTGAAGTCATTTAGGCTCATATGAGGATGATCAGATTTTATTCTTGTACAAACTGTAGAATCTTCTATGCTTTTGATACCAATGCATTTCAGCTTCAACACTGAGGCTGACACAAAATAATTGTCAAGACATCAAGTGGTCTGTGTAAGGGCCTAATTTCATGTGAGACTAACTTCTCCATTGCAAAATGTGTGTCTGATAGGCTAGAAATTATTTTGATATTTGGTTCCAACTGTGCGGGCTCATACACATAACCAATAGATATCTCTTTCATGTTTACATTTTTATCATATTTACTCTACTGTCTTTATTTCCACTCAGTTACATTGCAAGAAACTGCTTTTTGATACTTAAGAAAAAAAGGAAGTACTGAATGTCACTATTAAGCAAACTTACATCTCTGCAAAAATAACTACTATGATGTGTCAGCCTCAGATAACATCATCAAGTAATTTTCTGAGTAATGCTCATAATTCAGCCTCAAAATGGCATTTTTCAATTTCTAAACAAGACATCATAATGTTTGGAGTTGTTGTATGAATATGTATCATGAAGCTTTAGTACCTCAGAATGTCTGAATGTATAAGTATGAAGAAGAAGAACACAGAAGAAAAATTAAAATGCTTTAAAAATAGACTTAGCTGATTGAAAACTCCAGCTGGAAATTTCTGCATTGTAAACTGGGAATGCACAGTAGCAGCAAGCCCAGGATGTTGAAGATGTGCCATTACTTTTAACCATGTAATCTCAGTTTGATACTGTCAGCAGCTCTTAATATGCCCTATCAAAGGATCCTCCTAGAATATGTAGAACAGGCTTGGTGAGTAGAGACACAAAAAAAACCAAGAAAAACCTGTAGCTCACAGTTCTGGCTTCACTGCAAGTGATAGTAATTATCTTCACTGTTTGCTTTAAGCTCAGTCACAGGGCAGGACAATGAGAGCTGGGGAGGAAGGCTTTAAGCAGAAACCTGAACATGAGACAGAGTGCAACCATGTAAAAACAATACTTTTGTGGAGGTGTCTTTTGTTCTTAGCACATTTCTGGTTAATTTTAAGAAAGGCTGTTACAACACTCGGCCAACTAGAGAAGGCGTGTTCAGGTTCTACAATGGTAGAATTGTCCTGACACCAGTTTAAGGGCAGGTTTCCAGAAGCACAGGAGTTTATTTATCCAAATCATATGTCCATTAGGACCATTCTAAGTTTCAGAGGCCATCAGTGCTACAACTGCTGCTCACTTATCCTGCTCCATGCTACAAAAGGAGGTCCATCCCCAATGTGCTGTGTGAGGGCAGATTAGGGCAGATTACCTCTTCTGTCTACAAAGGGTAGGCAAGGTTACACCTGATCTGTCTGTCTGGTGTGTCACCCCCTGCACCCAGACGGGGTTTAGCCAAATCTATCATCACAGATGGCTGCTGTACACCAGCAGAGATCTGCAAGACAACTGTACTGCTTTACTTTATGGCTCCTGCATTAAGATGACTAAACTCTAGAGTGTGCACAGTGCTGTGCTGTCAGTCTTAACTCAGAGTGAGCAGTCTCAGAACATCACAGTAATCTTGACAGACTGGGTATTGGCTCATTTTCAGAGTTTTCATTGATTTTAAAATTGCTTTGATGACCCACATTTTGGGAAGGGGGGGTGGGGGTGGAGGCGTGACAAACTAGGGGAAAAGTAAAAAGTATTTGTCTCTCCATTTATGCCTAAGCACCAAATGAAACGTCCTCACCCTCACCAAAAGTATAGGTCAGAGTCACAGAATTGTCATGCTACAACTGTTGTGCATCCCACACCCAGGGCTCTAAGTCATTTACAGGAGGGAAAAGTCAGTAAATTAATTTTAAAGGAAACTTTCAGTTATTTTTCTCCAGTATTGGTTTTTAAAAGGATCAGTTCTGTACCATGGAACTCCTGTCCTCCTCAGATTTTTTTTGAAGTGATGTCCTATATATTTTAGATTCAAGACTGACTTGGTTTTTCACTTGTACAGAAGTTTATCACATGTTAAGTATTGACTAAAGTAAGAAAAAAGAGAGACTCAGCAAGAGAGTTGTAAGCACTTATATATTACCTCACATTCGGGACAGACAAAGTGCATGTATATGATTGGTTACTGTGGCTCTGCTGATGTGCACTAACTCGTTGAGCTGCAGTAAACATAGCATCTGCCTGAGCCCTGAGGGTCTGTCTACAAACAAAAGTTGTTGTGTTTAACCATACCGTTAGAGTGCCACAAAGCCCTCAAGCACAGATGCAGGCAGTTTGATATAAAAGTATGCAAACCCACAGAATTTGGCCCTGCAAGACAGTAGCAGTAAGCTAAAGGTATACAAAGTATCTTTATGCCTTAGTATGACATTACCTGTAGGAGAAAACACCGGTGTATCACCACTTGATGCAATTAAGTCAGGGAAAATACTGTGCAGAAACCAAGCTTGAAGTAATAGAGTACCATTACTGCTGTTAGAAGTATAACTGAACACATGTTTCAAAGCACTCCACTTCTGTGGTGTGTGCCATTCAGCCGGGAAAAAAATCACCCAGACTGCACACAGGAAAAGTGTGTGGGGTGGGAGGGAAACACACGAATGGTAAAAGGCCACCAAGAGTCTTGTGTAAGAGACATTAAATCTTTCTAGTCACATAAAAAACGGTGTATTAAAAATTCAGGAACTGGAGAACAGGAAGTAATCTGAATCAAAAATTCAGATTAATTGAGCAAACAGTCAATTGCTAGGATTTCTTCATTATGTGCTCATTTGGTAATTCATGACAATTAGATGACTTTAGGAAGGTAGAAAGTATGACAGTAAAGTATGATAGTTGGCAAACAAGTCTTTCTGTAGTTCTTGTAGGGGCTTGATTTGAGACTTGGAACCCATATACAATGTATTTACTGTTTTAAAGAGGAGCAAGAAGAAACAGGAGCCTTGCACATGCTCATGAGCCTTTCACCACATTTTCTCCCCCATTCTCTCTCCTCGATGGAGACAGAGCGATAGAGCAGACTAGAACACTGCTGGACAGCTGACAAGCCAGTCAAGGTGAACTCAGCACAGAAAGAGCAGTGTCAAAGCACATTCTCACACAATTTCATCTTCTCTTGCATTAACAGCTGTCTCAAATAGTAAAATGCCACTCAAGTGTGATGTAAGCAATAGACCCTACACAGTTACCTCTGTAAGAACCTTCCTCTGCCAGAGTCACCAGCCTTTCAGCGCCAACTTTTGCAAAGCACAAGCATCAAAGTGGTGACTGCTTTTGTTACAAGATATATAGTTTTGTCATCATATATCCAAATCACAAGATTCTCTAATCTTCTGTATCAATATATTTAGCATTATTAGAAGAATACAGACTCATACCGAAAAAAAAAAAAAAAAAGCTGAAGTACAGCACAGCAGTACCAGGACATGCTGACACGCTGTGGGAGACTGTTCCCAGAACAGTGATGCACCAGTGCTTTGTGCTGATTGTGCAGATCCACACATGCACTGAATCAATGGAGTGGACATTTTCCAGACATATTACATCCAGAAATAGTTATTTGCTGGGCATTTCACAAGGATGAAAGCATTTACAGCCAAAACCAATATCTGATTGTTACACCAGTGTGGAACAGGCAGTTCCTCTTCAGGCCTTTTATTATTTAAAGAGAGAAATATTGGGAAGAGTGCTAAATTACTGGGCTTTATCTCTTATAGTGGTACTTCCCATGTCCCTGAAATTAAGAGGGACATATTGACAATGACATATCTGCAAAGTTTAAAGCTTTAATTCCAGCTTACTTTAGGTGGATCAAAGACTGTCTACCAAGTATAGCCCTTCAACTCCAACCTAGCACAAAGAGGTAGCCTGGTGCTTTCTTTTGTCTGTAACCTGTGACACTTTCTGATACTCAAGATTTGAAGAGAAAATGGCTAGCCAGTCATCCCTTGTACTTACCTCTCCCAGCCTTTAATATGCCTTCAGTATTTTCCTCTGTAAGGAGGGCTGCACAGAAGGAGGTGTAGGTGATAACTACATTGGGCATCATTCTTGCATGATGCAGGTGGCACTGAAGAGAACATGCTCTGAAGTTTGGGCAAAGTGAGCCCAGCTTCCCTGCAAACTATCCTAGCACTGGTGTGAAGCATCTCTTAGATGTCTGCAGCCCATGTCACCCTCACTTAACACACTGAACCACATAAAATTTACATGGGGAAAACTGATCACATACAAACTGATACTCTGGCTCAACCATGCAGTAAAATGAAGTAACACAATAAGTTTCAGATTTAGTGAGGTAGAACAATATTTTACCTCACCTTTTAAATAACCATACATAAAATCACCTATCAGTGACGCAAAATAGGCATGGTAAGTCAGTCTTGTATCTTACCCAGGTGTTAGGTCTAATATACCCATTGGCATATGCAGATATACATCAACTTTTTTTTCTTCTTCTTTTACTGTTTTACATCTATTTAAGCCAATTGAGTTCAATTCTTTCAAACAATAGCAAAAGAAGAGTCAACTCCATAGATCTGAATAACCTGTACCCTTTAAAAATACAATTTCACCTAACACTTGTGGTGTAAATTAACTGTTTGGTTGATTATGGCACACAGTCCAGTAGGTGTATCTTTCTATTTTTAGTTAATTAAAATTTCCATGTAAAGCAGTTTTGATAATAATAATAAAAAAAATAATGCATTGGTGATGCATATCCAACAATGTTAACTGACCACACCGCAAAGCAGGGCACTTCAGCTATAAAACTGCATGTCTTATGAGAGCTTTCAGAAAACACAAGTTTATACAATATGTAGAGTAACATATGGACCAGTAATAAGTATGAGGCCAATGGTATGAAACATGCAGGCATCTGGGGTGGGATCCACAGTTTTGAATTAGGTGCTTTCTGCCCCATACATGCTGCCAAGGGAATCAAAATCCATTGGAAGTATAACCTGGACATCTTGTAAATTGGGCAAGTGATTAGGGAGTTGTGGCCACAGCTCTCTTCACAGAGAGCAGCAGGCACAACCTTCCCAGGATTTCTCCTGGAGAAGGCAGTGAGAAAGCTCAGAGAAAGAAGAGAAAACAATTCTTATCTCTATTTGCTGTTCTTGTTGTTTGGCACATGTGGAACGTGTTATGGAGGTTGTTTAACAAAAGTGATTTGTTAATTGGCCANTTTCCTGGCTGGGGGCTGTCCAGCATCGATAGGGAGTCACCATGACCCCCCATGTGAGGGCTGCAGGCAGGGCCCTTCCCGTGCTCCAGCTCTGAGCCTGGCTTAAGCGAGCAGGTGAAACTGCACTTGGGTTTTGTTGGGAAGCAAGGAGGGATGAAGATGTCCTGTCCCTCCTTGTACTTCTTGTCTCCTACTCCTTGTAACAGCACAGAAACTTTCTGACCACAGCACAACAGTGTCATTCTGGTGCTGTGAATGCCTTGGCTATCAAAGAGGTGACGTGGTGCTGTGCAGAGACAGGGACCCTGTGCTTTCACCAAGCACAGAAAAAACCCTGTGCTTTTTTCCAAGACTAAAAGTCTGGAGGACAATGAGGACAATCATCATTCTTGCTTTGGATAAACAGGAGTGGGAAATTACATGTGAACTTTCTCAGGCTGTGAGAAGGACTGAACGAAAGTCTCCCACAAGTTGACTGAATGCTTTTGTTATCCAGTGAGTGGTGGCTCCTCCTTTCTCTTTTGAGACAAACAAATTGACCACATCAGCATTTAGATGAGAATCTGATCCTGACAACAATATTTGGAGGGTAGCACATAGGTGGAGTCATGCATCATATCAGTCAGAGACTCAGAGCTCAGCACGGAGAGCTGCAAAAAAAGGATCAGAGCTCTTTTAAGACTTTTCAAAGAAGTACATGCCAGAGATAAAACTGAAAGACAGTATCTATGCACTTCAGTCTTACATTTTCATGGCGTAGCTCCTCTCTAGTTCTACTTTAGCTATGAAAGGCCTTTGTTTGCCACAGTTTGTGCTTTCATATTGACACAGATAATTGGATCTTTCAGTTAGGATGAATTAATACATAGAATCACTGATTTTTTTCTGATATTTGATTTTGTAAAAGATTTAAAAAAATAATATGACACGTTCTTATTAGATTTTATGTTTTATATGCATACTCAAACATATCAGGAACTCTGGGACAAAACTACTTTCTGATGTGTTGGTAATGTTGTAGCCACTGTCCTTCCAAAATGCAGGATGCCCATTAACAGATACTCACTGAAGAAAGAGTCGGTGTCAAAATAGGCTAATACATGGAAATATTCTTTGTCCCTTAAAAAAGGAATAGAAGGGAGCAAAAAAGTGTTCTTCATTGACAGAATTCTTAAACTGTCTCTTCTTCAGTTTTATGCAAATTATTGTTATTTTCAGGATCTCAGTATTAAAATTTTTGCAGGCTTGAAGCCAAATGTTATATACAGTGGAAAATAGAAGATACATAACTAATTTTTAATAGATTAAAAATAAGTTACCCATGAATACATGGGTAAAAAAAAAAAAGAACATGCAATTACTAGAGTTCTATTTATTAATACTTTCTGACCAAAAAACACTTGGAAACAAATTGGCAGAAAACCAAAACTCCCTGCAAGTGCAAGTAAGAGACAACAAAATTAACACAACCTTGAGTTCATTTTAGCTGTGAATAGTTAAAAAAAAAAGAAAGAAAATCCAACACAAAAGTCCTTCTTTCAATATGTTTATTCTTTCTTCACTGTGTGCTTCCCCCCCCGCCACTTAAAGACAAGCACTTGAAAAATCTTTATCAGCTAAATAGTTTGGAACTACTTCATACTTTTCAAAGAGAAACACTTAGATTACACACAAGATTCATAATTCCAATCTAGAACTGCAATATTCAATCAACTTCAGTGACTTAGAGCAATTATTGTTTAAAGAACCTCAAACACTATCAGTGGTTTATGTCCAGCCTGAATCTTGGTCTTATGTGTGTTTCTATAAGCTTTCAAAACTTTACTAGAACCACAGAAGCAGAAAGATAAGCCTTTCTATCAACTTTGTGTCCCCCTTCTCTGCAGGTGCTTTAGAAAGTTTATTTATATATTTTATATCATATGATTATAAAAAATGCCTGAGTCAGTCAGAATTTCTCGCCTGTTTTCTCTAAGATGAACCAAAAATTATCTCCTGGAGAGGTGCCTTCAGAGCAAAGCAAGGATAGAGTCAGTCTTCCCCTAAATCTTTTCAGGTTCTCAGAATTTGCAGCTTGTAGGATTCCTGAGTCAGAATTGATTTTTCACAATTTAGAAGGCTTCAGGTATTCACCTTCCATTAGCTAGTTTAATTTTCATTAAAAAGTGAAATGAAATGTTAGGTGGGAAATGTCAGGTTTCACAGGAACCTGTGGTGAAGAATTTCCACCACGTAATTATCTATAGTGTATGCAAGATCCACCTCCTGTGTCCTGACTTGTCCTTTTCTGG
Organism: Spizella passerina; assembly: GCA_013401375.1. Classification (NCBI taxonomy): domain Eukaryota; kingdom Metazoa; phylum Chordata; class Aves; order Passeriformes; family Passerellidae; genus Spizella; species Spizella passerina. The sequence continues at coordinate 21,840 of WBNQ01078676.1, forward strand.
GTATTTTCTAAACCTATTAAAAACTTCCTGAAAGCAAAAGAAAACAGATTCATGACAGATTTACATTATAGTAAAATTCTTTTCTCTGTATCTTTTCCTAATACTTTCCAAAAGTTAGTGGTTTTCTGATCACTAAGTAAGTTTTGTCATGAAACTTTCTGTTATAAACTGGAATCCAAGTCCTGATTCATTACTGTCAGCTCAGACCATTTATTTTATATTTTCACTATGAACTCATGGGGGCAAGGAGAGCAAGGCCGTGTCCTTTGTGCATCAGTCTGTATTTACCTTGTTAAATTTCATCTGTAATCCCCAAGCACATAGTCCCACAAAGTTCTTCTGCAGTTCTGCAAAGGTAACTCCATCATTACTATCCCATGCCCCTTGCTTTTGCCATCAAAATTTGTCACCTCTCTATACACCCTTGCCCAATCAGAGAAGTTTCCTAAGTCTGCGGCAGTCAGCTGTCAAGAACATCTGTGCAGTCATGCAGAAAAGGGAGAAAAGCCACAGAGATAGCAGAGCAACAGAGGAGAACAATGAAACAGTCACAGATTTGAANCCCCCAGCAGTCTTTCAGTATGCTTCATTGTGAGAGGAGGCAGAAATGTTCTCACAATCATTCATTACTTTTTATTATTTACATGCTAATGTGCTAACACATAGGCACTGCTCAGAAATGCTGTTGTACTTACCACAGTCAGACCCTCCTTCTAGCAAACCAGAGCTAGCCTGGGAGCTTTGTGTCTTGGTTCAATAAATTCTGATGCTGCTGGACATATGGACATGAGGAGGATGTACCAGATACAGCTGCTGCCTCTTGCTAATGCCTGGCTCCTTGAGCTTCCCAAAGTCAGCACATAGAAGGATGGCATAGAAGGTACATGAGCTAAGAAATTCCCAAGCTATATAAAAGTATTATCACAAAAATAGTGCTGCAAAAGTGCTTTTTGGAGCAGTGCCTAGCACACAACCTGCCGATAACAGAGCATGAGAATTGCTGAGGAGGGACATAAGCAGGAGCAGTTGTGATTCAAAACAATTGGTTTGTACCACGGCCATTTTTTGCATCACGCCAAAGCTGTGTTGCTCCAAAGAGGAAGGGAGAGTAAAAGAATCCAAGGCTGTTTAAATTTTTGAAGAACTGTTCTGGGATACTCTTGGTTTCTGCATATTAATGCAACCCTTTCCTGGCAGCCTGTGGGCTATATGATACATTCAGCACTGCCTCTGCATGCACGCCACACCAGCTGGTTCTGTTTTCATATTTCAGGTGGTACTTGATGTGTGGCATGCCAAAGGCTCCTGAAAGATTAAGCTCAGCTTTGACAAGGGAAATAACCTCATATTAATCATTCTCCCAGTTTTTTCTCTCCATCCCCTGCTGTAGTTTTTAGCACTGAAATAACAACATAATTGAAATGCAAATAGATGAGACAGAAATTAGTAAAAATACCTATCTTTTAGTTCTTTGAATTTCCAAATAAATGCAAAAACACCATGTGACTTAGATAACAGCTAGTACTTTGGACCAACTTATATAATGTCAATGTATTCCCACTGAAAATTAAGAAACTATTTCTTAAGGCCACCTTACTTTGCTGCTGGCTGTGTGCTCTGAAGTTAACAGCACAGTTGTGCACTCTCTGCTACCAAATGCAGATTATCATTTGAACTATGTCAGCA
>WBNQ01078677.1:0-18527 GCA_013401375.1 Spizella passerina
TAAATCTGCAAGATGGGTGAGCAGAGCAGCTCTCATGGCCTGCAAGTATGATACCACTGGGATTTTTATAGGTGCCTTTTGTCAGCAGTAATAATACTGTGCTGCATGCAAATGAAAATTCATTCTGTGAAAGAGCAATGGAGACAGGCAACAGAGAGAACAGAACAACTCCTCTGATCACATGGCCTCAGCAGACAAGTATTCACATACATAGCAAACAAAATTCACTTCAAATCAAATCTAGTTTCCACTGAGTCTTAATAGATCTTAGCAAGCCCCTCCCACAAAAACAAGTAGGTGTGTTTTAGAAGTACTTCTGGAGTACTGAAGAAAAATACAAGAGAACAATACTGCATCTCATTTAACCTTTCATTATGCTTTAATTTACCCTATTTACCATAGTTTCTAAGTATCAATCAGGATGTACATTAATATTAGCCCAACTTGCATTTGAGACCTACTATTCATCTCCCTCTTCCATCCTCCCCATGAAAGTACTAATACCTAATATTTGAAAGTATAAAATCCATCCCAGTCTTTCAAAGGCTCTACAGTTTAAATTCACCATCTCACCAAACAGCAAAATTTTTCTGCTATACCAGCAAAGTACAGTCTATACAAACACCACTGCAATAAAACATTAAAGTTTTACAAAAAAGAAGAAAAAATGACACTTTTTAAAACAAAAAAAAAAATACATTGGAAATATGAATATGATTTCTTAATAAATCTGGTTGTCATAAAACAGGAAAAGGACATTTCTCACCTTACCTTCAGGAAGCTTAGACATTACTGAAGAAACCAAATTACATGTAAAAATTTAAAATTAAGTCAGTTTATGAAGTATAATTATTGTTTCAGCTGAAATTACCAGCTAAATAGCTGCTCACTTAGATATCTGACAATTGGAAACATTTACTCTTGAAAATGGAAATAAAGCTAAAAGCATTGAGACATATGGGCAAAATTGTCACTTTCATATTACTTTTCTTCCTATTTTAAATCAACTTCTTTTACCTTCTCACAGAAGTCAGTAAGAGCTGTGAAGTCCCATTTCTTGGAATAAGCAACATTGTACCTCAATATGGCCTCCTAAGGAAGAAGCACAACAAAACAGAGCTAATTATTAATGGAAGAAAAACCATTTTAGGAAATTTACTTGTTGAAGGAACAGCACCATCTGGTGGCTAAAACCTTCCACAGAGCCTACCAAAATCCAGAACACCTAATTTGCTCTATTTATATAGACAAAATCCTTGATACTGAACTCTCTGGTTTGGCTTTAGCAATGAAAAAGCTTCAGTCTATGGGTTTTTTTCTCCTAACACAAAATAAAACAAAGCATATCCCTCAACAAACAACATAAATGTTCCCCATCCCATGCTTGCTCTTTTAACAGTACCAATAAAAGTTATTTAAGGTATAAAAGCAATATAGCAGAAGTTGTACCAGTTTAGGAACTTAAAAAATCAGAACCACAGCAAATTAAATAGACTCTTTAAAACAACAACACCCTTAAAAAAGTCACAAGAAAAAAAACCAAATTAAATATCATCAAGGGAAGTTTCTTCAGTTGCTGGAGAAGGTCTATTTGTTCATTTAAAGTTTATCTATAGCATCCTCCTCCTTCCCTGCCTTTCAGGCATAACCTAAATTACATTATTCTTCACCAAAAAACCATAATGGCAACTCTAAGCTGCTCCAAATCAATATTCATGTTACTCTAAGACTTTGTGCCAACATAACTGTAAAAGTTATCAAGAGCCATTAGTCTCTAAAATCTACAGATTTTTGTCAGCAGCTTGAATTGTGATTTCAGTGGAGTGAACTGATGCGAGGAGTTACTATTTCCAGCTCTCACCTGTGCATCCCCAACCATCTGGCTACACAAAACCATCATGCTATCTTTACCACAGACTAGTATATACTGCTGGACAAACACAGTTTTGTGTAGACCTTAAAATGGCAATTCATTCAAATAATCTGAATAAATTCACTGGTAACACTTAGTCCTCATTAAGAATCTTCATTCTTAAGAAATCCCTTGAACAGCAGAGAATTTTTCATAATTTATTTTTCTAAGTCATTAAAGGAATAGAACCAAGACAGAATTACTGGTAGTACACAGACAACCTGAATGTATTTACATGCAGATAGACTTGATTTCAAACTGACAGGCTTACCTTCAAGTCATGTGAGCAGGTAAATTTGTTAAGTAAGGCAGTTTGGATTAGTTCCCATCGACTTCCAGCTGTTCTATCTCCATTCTTTAAAGCAAAAGCCCAAAACAAAGTCAAATTAAATTATTCAAAACATAAAGACACATTTATAAAAAATCTGTAAAATTTTTTATAATTTGTCATTTGTAAAATTGGTAAGTGAAAAGACTAAGTGTATTTGATAGAGGCTATAAGAATTCTTTGTTTCTGAGTCAAGTATCAATAATCATTATAGAGTTTTTACTACAGGACACGTTTGCTGATTACATTCACCCTAGTTCTGAAGTATTTCAGTGGGTATGTTTAAGTCTCAAGCACTGACAAGAAATACCAGACCAACAAGTATGCAGGGCTAATCTCTGCAATTGTTTTAGCAGAAAACAGTCAGACACACCTCACCATCAGCAATACCTGACAGAGTATTATAATCAAACTGTGCTTAAAAGTTCATTCACATCTGTTGAAATTGCAAATTGCTTCACTCACACATAATAGATAACATACAAATATGTAAGTAAATAAATATACTATTTATAAGGAGTTTGAGTTTAAACTCCATATAAGTATAGAAATATATGTATCATCAAATCATTGACTAAGTAAAATAATTACCAGGAAAAAAAAAGTCTTCTGCTCTGTCTGAAGTATCATGACCCAAAATCCAGTTTTTCAGACTTGATTTTCTAATTCCATAGTCAGTCTGACAATTGAGCAAACGCAGTAAACTGAAAACTCATCTATGTGGAAACAAACTTATTTGATCACAACTGTAAATACTTAATCTTACCTCATCCTCTACAGGGTACAAATTTTGTTCTGAGCAGGGCATTTTAACATGCTTGTTGTCCCACAAATCTTTGTAGTGAGTTGGAAAAGGTTTAGGTACCTCTCCTTCCCTCAGAAGATCTACCTGTAACACAAAAGGACAGGGAAAAAAAATCAGACTCTACTTTCAAGTTTTTAAGTGGAAGAAATAAAAACTAAGCAAAAACACAGTTTAAAAAACTCTCATCTACAGCCATCCTTTTTGGAAAGGGGAAAGCAACAAACTGATCACATGATAGCTACTCAGAAAAAAATCCACCTGTTAATCTTACATTACACTTGTTGAAAAGGACACCACCTTAAAACACTCAAATCAAGCAATATATTCAATTACTTGCTGTATCTCCAGTCACCAGCTAAAGATTTCCTCATTCATCAATTTAAGCATCTACATATTTTCATCCAAGTATTTTCAAAATGTAGTTACACATGTAGCCATAGTTATATATGGTGTTAGTGGGGTGCCCCATGGCAGAGAGGAATGATGAATCTGACTCCACGTTCTCAGAAGGCTAATTTATTATTTTATGATACTATATTATATCAAAGAATGCCATACTAAACTATACTAGAGAGTACAGAAAAGATACTTACAAAAGGCTAAAAAGATAATAATGAAAACTTGTGACTCTCTCCAGACTCCTGACACAGCTTGGCCCTGATTGGCCAATGAGTGAAAACAACCCACACCAGAAACTAATGAAACAATCACCTGTGGGTAAGCAATCTCCAAACACATTCCACATGAGCAAAACACAGGAGAAGCAAGTGAGATAATATTTGTTTTCATTTTTCTCTAAGGCTTCTCTGCTTCCCAGGAAAAAATCCTGGATGAAGGGATTTTCAGAAAACGTGAATGTGACAGTTATATGCAGAAATAGTGTTTTTAACCTAACACTGAAAGGGATGAGGAATCATTATAGCTTGAGCAATGTCTCAGGTTTACTCCAGAGAATATCAGAAAGTAAAAAAAAATAATAAAAAAAAAAAGAACACATTCTTAAAGACTTAATTTTCTATTCAGCCCTCTAACAGAACTAAGACTCTCAGAATAAGTATTTAAACTCAATGTGCCTTTCTTTTGGTCAGGATTTGTCCATCAGCTCATATTTTTCTGGTCATGTATTGCTTCAAAAATAATTGGATTGCATATTACTCCAAAGGATTAAAGGAAAAGTTATCAGATTTGATTTAAAATGCAGTGGTAAAATAGCAAGAAACTCTGCTTCATTCCTTGTCTTTTCCATATCTTGACTATCTTGAGCCTTTTGTATGTCTTGAACCCAAACCAGAATTACATTTAAATGAAAACATAGCATGAAAATGATGGAAGTACTAATATTACTTGTAAACGTATCTAAATTCTCAAACTTTACAACTCAGTCAAGGAAGAACGCACAACCCCCACAAAACAAAAACACTTGCCCCTAACAAGACAGAGGCAGCAAAACCCTCCTTTTCATTTGGATCCCATTATCCTAATTCTATGCACCAGAAGAGGCAATTTTCAGGAAATCAGTTGCCCCAGGAGTGGCAAGACAGGTGGAATTTCACATGACTGAATACTAGAGGCAGGAGTCTGGCTGGAGCAATGCATTACTGAACACTAGAGGCAGGAGTGTGGCTGGATCAATGCAATGGATGCATTACTGAACACTAGAGGCAGGAGTTTGGCTGAAGCAAGGCATGCATTACTGAACACTAGGGGCAGGAGTGTGGCTGGAGCAAGGCAAGGCATGCATTACTGAACACTAGGGGCAGGAGTGTGGCTGGAGCAAGGCAAGGCATGCATTACTGAACACTAGGGGCAGGAGTGTGGCTGGAGCAAGGCAAGGCATGCCTGACTGTACCCTCACGGTGACGGTGTGGGTGGCCGAGGGTCGCAGGTGGGGCAGGCGGGCCCCACACGCCGGCATCCTCCTCATCTCCTCAATCGGGGTTCCAAACCATTTCTTGTTGCTCGGCAGAGGAGGTGGTGTGTATTTAGCAACCTTCCTTCCTGGCCTCTGGGGTTTGAATTCACACTTTTCTTTCCTGCCGTTAAAATACAATGCATTGAAACATTTTATCTCCACTGAAAAAGTTGATAGAAAAACACACAAACTTCCAGCCCAGGGTTATAGTGATGGCAGTCAGTTTATTTGCCAGCCTTTGCTGCAGCCTCAGGCCAAAGCTTTATTTGGGGAGAACTCCCACCACCACCAACCTTCCCCTCCCCAAGACTACAAGTTCATTTCTACCAAAACACTCTTCTCTACAGGCTGACAAAACCCTTCCCAAACTGCAGTGGGTTAGCAAAGCAGGGTATTCCTCTGCAGAGCCATGCTCCCTCCCAACAGGATCCGTTTATCCATGGACCACGCCCCAGTAAAGATGTGCAAAACGACTTTCTTGCCCTACTTGATGGACTTGAGTCAAGTCAAAGAATTGCATGTAATACCAAAATACAGAGTCCTTTTGTTTCTGCTCACTCCTTAGACACTTATTCACTTTCTCAGCTCCCACTCAAATCTAAGGCCTTTGGAGCAGAGATCATCCTTTTTCCTTTCCACAACACCTGGCCTGCAGAGTCCTGTGTCATGCTCAGGGCTCCTGTTCCCATTGCTGCAGTGTAATTACCAGACCTCTCTCCCAAATTATGAATAGAGCCAAACAAAACAAACCAAGAAAACCCACCCAAATCCAAAAACATCAACAAAAAACCCCAAACATCTCTACACATGAATTTTCCTATGTCTATTTCAATTAAAGCATCAATAGCATTGAGAGTTCCACAAAACAGATCCACTGTTTTTGACAGATCAAACTAATAAGAATTCTAAGAATTGCACTGGACAAACATATCCTTCAAAATTCCCACAAACAGCCCCATTAAAAATAAGTTATTTCAATCTTACATCTGTTGTCTTTGTTTCTTAAAGTATATTTTGCAAAACTCTTTATACAATACAGCCTCTGAAACTCAATCACCAAGGAGGAAATTTCCAAGCATGAAAAAACCAGATGAAGAGGCAGACAGAACACTACCTTTTCTCCTCAACTTTAGGTATCCTCATGAAGTGAGAAGTGATTTTGGAGTCTCTCTTCACACCCTGTTTTGCACCTTTGCATTCTGATGATGGAGCAGAGGAGATCCCAGGTGCCTTTGTATGCAGAGTGTCCTCTTTAACAGAATTATCTACTTCCTCAAAGCTTTCACAGCCCTTGGCAGAAAAACGTGATTTCCTTGACTCCAATTCAGCATCCCCATATTGAATTCTAAAAGATTTGTTTATGGGTTTTGACATATTAATCTCCTCTCGTTCATCCAGAAAGGGACTTGTTTCTTCATCAGCCTCTGACCCATGGCAGCTATTTTTAGAATTGTCCACATCCATTGGTGACTCTGGTTCACTTTCTTTCTCAAAAGCAGGTGAGTCCCCTGAACTGCTCTGACATTTGCTCAGTTTCCCAGGACCTCCAAGATCAGACACACAGGCATCACAACCAGCATCTGAAAGTGGACTTTCTGGAACTACATCCCCCTCCTCTTGCTCACCCGTTAAACAGACAGAATCGCAACTCTTCAGCTTCTGTGGATTACATGAAGCCACTTGTCCATCTGTCTCCATGTCTTTTGAAGGTTTTGAATTTCCTGCTTTTGAAGCCCGGCCTGCTGACACCTTTCTCTGAGTCCAAGTGGCACAGCTTTCTTCAGAGCCCCTCTGCTTGCCAGTTTTGTGCATCTGATCAATGTTGGCATTTTTAAAGAGCTCTGCAGACTGCTGCCCCTTCACAGCATCTGTATCTAAGACTGCATCTTTTTCCTCCCAGCTACACATGCTGCCTGTCTGAGGCAAATTTACTTGCTTTGCACCAACTTCCACAGATATTTTTGCATTATTTTGCTGACAAGTATTCTCTAACTTTTTCACATCATTCTCACAAAAGTTCTCTTTTTTAACGGAAGTCATCTTAGGATTTGCTTCAGTATTGTTATTAATTTTGCTGTGCAAGCTGTGGAAAAGAAGAGAATTCAATGCCTTATTTCCAAATGAAAATTCTGAGTATATATTTTAAAAGAACAAAAATAAACAAACAGAAAGCACAGATTTTTATTCATTCTACTCTGTAAGTGAACACTACCAGGAGCAACAGGTTTTACTGCACTGAGGACTGCAGCTCCCTAGCAACCCATTTCCATTTACAGGCTCCAAAGGATGATCAATCAGCTGCCTACCTCAGCAATCTATTCCAGTCATTCATTTCCTTATCTTCCAATCTAAACATTGTGAAGCTATTATTTAGCTATTTTCTCCAGATGAAAAAAAAAAAACAAACCTAGAAGATGTGATAAAGTCCTCCATAACTTTTATTTTTATCCATTAAATACAATGAGCAAGGAAATCAATGGTTTTATGGCCATTCCCTCAGAGCTACAAATTCATTAAAGAAGAAGCCACAGCAGTCCAAAGTCTCCTATTACTTCCTCACTCTTATAAACAGCCCATGACTTCAAAAAAACTCCATACAAAAGCTCAAGTGTAAAATATATTTCAAACTGCTAATAAAAATTAAAAGTTACATTAAATCAGGAGGTTTTTAAGAAAAAAATAACCTGATTTGTCTTCATGTAAGGCAGGGCAGGATAGAAATATTTCCTAATGATAACACAGGGAAATGAATCAAGTTTTGCATGACCAGATGTCAGAAATTCATTTCGCATTTACATACTTTATGTGTCAGTGTATTGATAAAGAAAATTACTTAGAGGACACGTGAATATTAAAAAAAACACTGACTAGTCTTGGTGAATCCACCACTCTGAACACTATTTCCTCCTGAATGTATTGTTACTGTATACTCCCAATGCAAACTGAGCACACTGAACTCTGGTCACTGCCCAGCCTCCCATTTACACTAAGAAAAGATACAATTACCACACATCCTAAATTCAGCCACTGGACATTTTAATAGACTATAGATTCCTGAAGGCATTAACTTTCTCCATGAATGGTAACAGACCATTTTCTAAAAGATCACTCAGAATAAGGAGAGATGATAGCTTGGAACTGCATCCACAGGATGATTATTTGAAAACAAAAGGATTTTAGAAGGCTTTATTTCATGATAATTTAACTTCCCATATATGCATTTATTCCTGCAAATTTTGATGAACAAAAACAAGAGTTCATACTGCTGCCATCTCAATTACTCTTTAAAGGTACTGACAATATCTATTGCCAACTTGAGAAATTAAATCTAACACAAAGACAAACTTAAACTAAAATTGTGATGTTAACTGCAATAGAAGGGCACATGAAATGTTTACACAAATCTGCTTCTTAAAGTTGCCAAGGCTCTAATCTGTCAGCAGGGATGGAGAAGGGCATAGAAGAGCAATATTCTAAAGGGAATTTTAAAAAACTAAAATAATTCATTTCCTCCTAAAGAATCCTCTAAACATCCTTGATTTAGTGGAACCTGTATGCCTGCAATTAGTCCTGCATACTTCTGTATTAATCACTATCACAAGTCCTCCCAGCTATTTTTAGCACTGCTATGGACTTGGGTCTCTATTTACTAGCAAACACCAAAGAAAAATATATCAGCACATTTACAACTGTAACTACAGAAAAAGAAATCTGATATTCCTCTGCACCAGACAGCTAAACTCTTTGAAGTACAACTTTAAGGCAGCTGTGCAATCACTGCTCCTGGCAGACTTCATTAGTTGAAAATATCAAACTTTACCTGGTATCATTCAGCAGCAAAAACTTGTAACATCTTCCATAAAAAATACCTCAATGTACATCTGAACACCTGTAAATTCTAGCTGTAATTAAACCAACTGCACATGTTTAAACTACAATTGCAGTCCAATGAGACAAACCAAAACAGATTTTTGTCTGTAAATTAACAACAGTGACTTAGTTGCAGGACTACCAGTGCAAATCTGCAACTGTTAGTGCCCTATGTCAAACAAAAATGAAAGCAGAACTTGATCAAAGATATAGTCTGGTATTACAACTGAATTGATCAAGTGTTGGGCTGCCACTGGAAGCAACACTCCCACTTTGCCTTTCCCTGCTCCAGGTTCCCATCTTTTGCATTGCAGGAGCAGATGTATTTATTCACCTAAACAGTGACATGCTTCAGGAATCTATGTCAGCAATAAGTTTGTGCTTGGGTGTTTAGAGAGGATGGGAGGGGGACTAGTTAGCTGTTTGTAGTGAAAGTATCTGCTTGTTACTCAAGAGGATGTGCCAAGGCAAGGAAAGCAGCACAAGTTGGGGCTGCCTCCATGTAGCCAGCTGCACTGGCAGCCTGCACTCCCAGCTCCCACCAGGCCCCTCAGAGAACACACCTTTTGAACAAGTTTATGCTGTGCTTTTTACCTTTTGGACTCCGTTGTCTTGGGTCCTTTATTCTCCAACCAACTGGTAATTGTCTGCTGTTTACAAACTGAAAACCACAGTTCACTGTTACTACATGAAACATGATAAAACTGCCACATCATTGTATATGAAAAAGATAACTTGTAATGGGTGAAGATAAAAATACCTCCAATTAAGCCCTCATTAGCATCTCTGCTATAGGGAGCATCCAGACATTAGCAGTATTAAAACTACATGTGATGCAATATTTAATTTGCATCAGTCAGTAGCTGTAGGTTTTATAATAATCTTTATAAATTCCAGGCATGGTATGTGGTGGGATTTCTTTCCTCCAATGTTTTTTCAAATATAGTTAAAAGGTTAAAAACATACAGTGAATGTGAAGAATTCAAAGAAAAAAGCAAAGGAATTTGAACTTTCTAGCTCCCATCATTACCTTTAGCCACCACCACAGTGAGCCTCAAAAGCTTCTGCTGAATTTTGGAATGAAGAGGCAACATGATATAACTTAAAATCCAAAAAGAACAAACAACAAGGCACCTTTGAGGACCCATCCAAGAACTTTATTTGTATGTAGCATAGTGTGAAAAAGGAAGCTCAATATAAGCATAGCACACCCTATAAGTGACAAGCATTCAGAAAAGGACTTTTCCTTTCTCCTCCATCCATAAACAGTTTGAAAAGCTTTTCAATACTTACTCTCCTAAAGAGCAACAAAATGAAGAACAGATTTACTACCAACACTTCAGTTTTTATCTGTGTGTTGCTGCAGACCACACAAGCTTTCAATGGAACAGCAACCTATGAATTAATTATGCAGAGACTTGGGGGGAAATGGGGAGAAAAACTTCATAGCAATTCTTTTGAAGCTGGAAAACAGTCTTTATTAGTATAAGGGGTATTTAGTTTTGTTGTTGTTATTTAAAGATATTCTGCAAATTTGGCAACTAGCTTCAAATCCCTCTCTTTCCACGTGCCAAGAGAAAGCATCTCCCTGGCACTGCTGCCTGTGCCAGGTGTTTGCTGGCTGCTTGCAGCTGGGCAAGGAACAGCTGGAGTGCCTCACTGTAACAACAGTTTTGCAGAACTTCAAAGCCACTAAATCATGCCTGGCTCTTCTGATTCGGAGGATGGGAAGTCTCAGCAGCCTTCTGCAAATGGAGGTTGTGTAACTTGTAACAAAGATGGCTGAGGCCAGAGGTTACTTATGAGACATTGTTTCATAAACACTTTCCCAACATTCAAGGCCTTGAACACTCTTACACCGGTGCTTCTCAAACACCCTCATCAGAGGATACCACAAGTTTTAGAAGAGAAGTAATCTCCAGAAAATACTTAAATAACTTTTAGTTATTCTGTAATGGCACAAACAACAGGGCAAATATTTTTATTTCCAAAGAGTCACTAAACTTAAATCTAGTAGTTATTCTGATTAGCAAATTTCACCCTCTCCTAACATTTGAAGTGTTAATCCAAATTGCCTACAGGTAAGCAGCCAAAAAAAAACCAGCAAACACAAAAACATGAAGAGACATGTTAAAACATGGGACAAATAAACCTCTTCAAAGGCAGCTGACTACCTCTTGAGGTGTAAACTTGTGCTCAGGAAGAAATACCTAATCATTAGCACAATAAATAGAAATGATTGCAGCAGCACCAGAACAGAACAAAATGGCTTTAGTTTGAACTTCAACATCTGAGCAGCCACATAAGCCCTCCAACCAACATAAAACACATCACTTTCATGCTTCCAGCATGGCTTTTTGCCACACATAAAGTGGTGGGAACAAGTGGCAACAAAAAGATAACCCATGCTTATTCTCAGTGTAAACAGAACCAGACTTTGCTGCTTTTTTTGTTTATGACACATTTACTTCTACTCAAGACAACTCAAACCATTCCCATAAAACAAATAATCCCCTACAATCCACCTTTGAGGAAAACACCCTAATTTTCAGAAGACTCTCATTTACTCTGTAGGAGTGCACACCTCTAACTCCACACTATCCTCTACTCAAAGCTAGTTAGGGCTTAGCGAGGTTTAACTCATCAGCTGCAGATGATGGCAAATCTGCTTGCAGCCTTTTTCCCTTTCCATGCATTCCTTTCTATTTCTGAAAGAGGGGCGTTAAATTTTTATTTTGACAGCGTTAGCTCCAAACAGAAAACAAAACTAAGACAGCCACGTGGGAACTTCGTCCACACAGCTTTGTTAGGCGGCAGGAGGAGCAGCCACCGCACCCATGGGGCCAGCAGCGCTCCAAGCTGGCAGCCACGTGTTTATGCGAGCTCCTGTCACTGCTCTGGGCTCTGCCTGTGTGACAGCCTGGCACAACCCCCGCTGACTGCCTTTTATCCCGCAGAAAATATCTGTCCCCTCTCTTGTGGAACACGCTACCTTTAGCGGCTCACACCTCTCGTCGATGATTTGTACTATGAGTGGAAACTTGCAAAAAATCAGGCACAAAAGCGGTGCAAAGATCCTGCAAGGGGAAGCATGGGCAGTGATCACACCGCGGGGCTGGGACACAGGGGACACGCTGGCAGCGGGAAGCGAAGTTAGAGACAATTCCAGCCCGAAGAGCAAGGGCAGCTGCGGGGAGGCTCCGTGCAGAGGCACACGCGGCCCCAGTGCTGCCCGGCAGAGACGCCCTGAGCGGCGGAGAGGGACACGGAGACCCGGAGCCTCCGGCCCGGTCACCTCCTGCTGCACCCGCCCAGCCCCAGCGGGCGGGTCGGGCTGGCGGGGGGCGCCGGGCAGCGCTCCTGGCTGGGCCGTTCAGCGCAGCCCGGGCTCCGCGGCACCGCCGCTGTCCCGAACCGCACAGCGGGCAGGAGGCGGGGGCGGCACGGCCGCCAGCGAGCCCCGCTCCGCGCCCGGCCGCTCCCGCCGCCCCGGGGCCGCTACAAACCTTTGTTCCACACGGCGGTGGTGGAGCTGCTGCCCCCGGGCCCCTCCTGCCGCTCTCCCTGGGAGCCGCCGCCGGGGCTGCCGGGGCCGGGCCGAGCTTTCTTCCGCGGGGGTTCCCGCCCGCAGCCCGCGCTCATCCTCGGCGGGGCCGCCCTGCCCGCCGGGGCCGGCCAGCACCCGCCCCCCGGGGACGGCGCGACGCTGCGGCAGCGGCTCCGCCCGTCCGCATCCTCCGTGCCGCACGCCGGGCTCTTCCCAAGGCGCGGGGGGCGCGGCGGGGCCGGGAGCGAGCGGCGTCCGGCGAGCGCGGCCCGGCGCTCAAGCAAGATGGCGCCCGGCGCGCCTCACCCCGTCGCCATGGCGACCCGCAAAGCAGCGGGGCCGGGCGGCGCTTTGCGGCGCTTTACGGCGGCGCTTTGCGGCAGCCGTTGGTGGTGGCGAGGGCGGCGGGCGCGGGGCCGCCATGGAGGGCGGCGGGAATTCCAAGGGCACCGGGCTCGGCGGCCTCTTCGGCGCCGGCGGGCTCGGCTACTCGCACGCCGACCTGGCCGGGGTGCCTCGTGAGTACGGGGGCGGCCGGCGGGACCGGCCCGGGGGGGCGGTGTTCGCGCAGCTGCCGCCGCAGGGCCGGGCGGCCGGCACCGGGAGCGGCGGCGGTGGCGGTGCCGGAATCACGCGGCCCCGAGGGCTCCGCCGCCGCCCGGCCGCGAGGGCCGCTCCCGACCGCCGGCACCTCTCGGGGTGGGCACGGAGCTGCCAGGCCTCGGGGGAGGGGGGGCGCGTGTCGCGATGGGCGCCGGTCACAGGGACACCGCGATAGGCGCCGGTCACAGGGACAGCGCTGTCGCCTCGCCCCGGCCGCGCCCCCTCGCTGCCCGGAAAGGGAAAGGGGAGCGGGGCAGCTGCGGCCGGTGCCGCCTCTGAGGGAGTCGGGTAACTTAACGGCAGAATCTCCCCTCCTGCCACGCACGAGCGCTGCCCCTTTTTACCTTACAGGATGTGAATTGTTGGTGTTAAAATGTTCTGTGTTTTTCCTTTTAGTAACTGGGATGAGTCCTTTGTCACCGTATTTAAACTTGGACCCCAAGTACCTAGTGCAGGTGAGAAGGTGGCGTGTATTTATCGTGTTGAACTCGATTTCAGTATTTGCATAGTTACATGAGCGTTTCAAACTTCCTGCAGTGCTGGGTAGTGTGCGCTGAAGCCTTGAACTGGAGAACAGTGGAAAGCAACAATTTTTTCAGTATTGTCCTTAATAAATCTTGAAGGGCTGTGACATCAAGAACAAAATGAGCACTGAAGATGCAGAGGATGGGTAGGGCTGTTGTGTCAATGCAAGCCTGCTGCTCTTGCAAAGAGATCTCCCTCCCTGCCTTGAGGCAGAGAGCCCAACAGCACCTCACACAAGTTTTGGCACTGCTCAGACCTCCACTGAGCCCCTTCAGTCAGTAAGAGCAGCCAGAATCTCTCCCCTGTTTTCATGCATGAGTTTCTGAACTGTGACGAGTTCCATCAGTTTATTGAGGTGTTCAACCAAGCTCCAGCTCTGATAACAGGCTTTGTCATCACAGCAGTTGCACATTTCACATCACTGTCTTTATGTCTTTACCCAGCTCAAGGGAGACCATCATGAAGTAAAATTTCCTGGTTTATTCTATAGAATAATGTAGCTGTCACACTTGCACATCTTAACATCTGTTGATATAAAATGAGACCATCATAAGAAAAAAAAAATTTAAATCAAGTAATGATTTCCATTTTCATAAATATTAACTGTAGCTGAAAACGTTAATCTAATTAGGATGCATGTCAATGATTTTATTTAGTTAGCATTTTTCTACATACATGGCTGATATCTGAGAACATGACGTTTTCTAGAATGAGCAGTTAAAGGTCAGCAGTTGCGTGGTGCCTGCTCAGCTCTGTGCCTGGTTCCATGGCACCCTGGGTCACTGTTTCTTTGTAAGTGGAAGCTGTGCAGGCAGTTCTGGGGCCTAGAAGCTGTTGTGGTGTGGGTTACAATGTAGCATTCCCAGAAGGATAGAACACCACGGCTGTGTCTCTGGTGGGAGTGGATTCAGTACTGTGGCTGCTGCTGTTGAGTGGTCAGAAAGAAGCTGAGACTATTTAGACTTTCTCCAAAAACACTCTCTAAAGTGGTTTTGTTCAGTTAGTAGTTTTTCTGAGAATACGTTGGTGTTAAAAGATGAATAGCAGGGATTTTGGAACAAAGTGTGTACCAAGAGATTTTTAGAAACAGAGATGTTTGCTTTAAATGCAAAGGTGTTGGCATTAGTGCCATGAAACACTTCTAAAAATACTTATTGGTGTAACACTAGAGGCTGCAGTCTGTGTTGTAATACTTCCCTGCCCTTCATGTTTAGCTCTAGTGCGTTGAAGTAATAGCAAAGTGCATTGAAATAAAAGGAAATTCCATTTTTCTGTACCTGAACAATTTGCTCATACAAGCTGAGGTCTCCTTCCTTAGAGAATCACAAGACATGGGAATGGCTCTGAGTGCCCAGCACTGACTTGACCTTTCTTTTAGCAATGGGGGTTGCACTAAACAGTCTCCACAGGTTCCTTGGGCTCTAAATGCTGAAGGACAAAGACACAGCTAATATTTCAGAATGTAAGAGGTCTTCCCATAGTAACCAATGGTACACTGGTACTCGTTACCTTAAACCCACATTTTTGGTTGGCCTGTGAATGCAGGCACAGAACAAGAGGTTTTTGCAATGCTGTGTTGCCTGCAGCAGGTAACAGGTGTTATAAATGTGTGTAGCAGCCTTTGGGAGAAGCCTAGAGGATGGGCTCTGGAGGTTGCCTCTGGAAACTTAGATGTTACATGGACAAGGATTGCTTCATCTTGACTTTTGGGACAGTAGTGAAAACTGTTAGAAACTACTAACTTGTGTAAGCACTGAATCTCTCCAGCTGTCTAGTTACAAGGAAGAGAGAAACCATATTGTAGGTTCATTTTATTGATAACACTATTCACAATTTTAGGAGCTATTTTTTCTCTATTGCCATTCACATTCAGTCAAGTGTGGGCCAGTAAAACCCCTTAGAATGCATTTCCTTGAGCCTGCAGCTGTTGGAATCATGCATCATTTAAGCAGGGGTGGATAAAACTGTGACTGGAAAGCAAAGAAGCTTAAAAGAGATCTGCTGCTTTAGCACCTTATCAACAACAAGGCATCTTCAGTGTCTGCTGCTGAAGAAGTGCCTTGGCACACCTTATCTCTACACAAATGCCAATCTCTCTAGGCCATTTCTGTAGCTTTTTAGACCACTGGTTTGGAAGAACACAAGCATGTCCCCGTGGCAGAAAGATGGACAAGTGAAAAATTAACCAACCTCACATATTTCATGCCTGATCATCACTAATTTTGAGTGTATTCCTTGCATTTTTCACATCCTTAAATAGGCCACTTATTTCAGTACAAGGAAATACTTCTTTTCATAAAAGGCAGTTTTTGTTTAGTATCAGAGTATTTGGAAACTTAATTAATGCATTATTGTATCAGACTGGGCTGCTCAGTGAGGAAACAGTGCTATGTAATCACACAACAGGAATGTTTTCAGAAGGCTTGTGTTGCCTGCTGCAAGATGTAATTAAGCAAATAGCCATTAAAAACAAAAACAACCAACAACCCACACAGAATGAGTTCCTTGGCTGACTGATGTAATTTATAAAAAGTTAGCACAGCTAGGAAGAAAAAAAAAGCACTCAGTCAAATGAACTTTTTACAGTCCTTTTTCATGCTTAATACAGTGTACACATGGTACATTCCATCTCTGTGCTACTACTGTAGGCAAGAATTTTCCAGAAATACTCATCCATCCTTAGTTTATTGCATGGACTGAAGAAAAAAATTAATATGGCTTACATTTTGAACTGGACTTGGAAAATAAAAAAGTATTTGTTTTTGTTTTCCCCCAGGATACAGATGAGTTTATCTTGCCCACAGGAGCCAACAAAACTCGAGGCAGATTTGAGCTGGCCTTTTTTACCATTGGAGGATGTTGTATGACAGGTAGGTGGTTGTGGTTTCCAGTTTTCCCAGCTGTCCAATTAACACCTCTGCACTACAGTGATGTATGAGATTGGAAATGTCTTGTTCTGCAAGATATTGTCTGTTCTTATCTTAAGGAAAGAGATACTTCAATTTAGTTTATACACTGAATTCTATTCTCAGTATTTGCTTCTAGTATTGTTTATTCTTTTTCTTCCTAAAAAGTAATAACTGCTATTATTCCAACTAGGGGCAGCATTTGGTGCACTGAATGGTTTGAGACTTGGCTTGAAGGAGACACAGAATATGGCATGGTCAAAACCTAGAAATGTACAGTAAGTGTCCCATCTAAAAAAAAAAATGTACTTCTTAGTGACAGAATTGCTTCTTCCAATTTATACAGGGTTAGATCTGAATATACTGCAAAAATAAATGTTTCGGGTTTTTTTTCCTTTAGTGGAGACAAATGGGAGTCAGTATTTGTCTTGATCAAGTTATTACATGTTTTTAGTTACAATGATGTTCAGTTCAACCTTTTTGCTTTTTGTTTAGTCCCAATTGGCATGTCCTGTGACTTACCTTAAATATTTGAGAAATAATTACTACTTTGATGTTTACTAAAAATCTACTTCAAAGTCAAAGCAGTTTTTATATGGACAAGTATTCCCAGAAGCAGTAGTGTTTACTTGCAGCTATTTTTTGCTGTAATTTATCTGAGCACAAGTCTCCCTTCTTTCCCAAGCTTTTCACAAGCAGGAAAAGATTCAAATGCAGAGCTGGGCCTGCCTGGATTTGCATTAGGGCTGACATTGGTGTGTGCTGCTGAGCAGGCATTGCAGGGGGAAGCTGTTCTGGGTTATGGATCCAGGAGCACCCATGGCATTGCTGTGTTTTCACCTTACCTGATTGTTCAAAAGAACACAGCAAAGACAGGAACATTTGTTTCTACAGGATGCCTCTTCTGAAAATAATGGCAGCTTAGACATAGCTATAGGAAAACCTCAGTGAGAGAGACATTGGAAACCAGAACAGAATAACTGAGGGAAAGCATGGGAAATTCTCACTCCCAGAATACTTTGGAACAAGGGAATTTTAGAAGAGTAATTTCATACTTCCTGGTACAGTTTATATTGGCTCTGCTTCTTTTAAAATTGTTTCTATATTCATCCCTTTCTTTATCAAAATATTCACCGNCAAATACCTTACAGTATGCCATGGTTGTTAGAATTACTGATTCTCTTATCAATTCAGAATGAATACAAAATTAAAAGGTAGGAGTTGTAATAAGGAGAGATTATTAATTGCCTGGCTTCTTAGATTTTTTTTTCCCTCTTGTTTCAAAATGAAATGTTCCATTATTGTTTTGTTCATTGCCTAACCATATTAAGTAATGACCTGTGTCCTAATGAAAACTGTAAAAAAAGGAAAAACAATGGAAAATTAAATCAGAAGGAACATAAAGCAATTAAAGTGTCAGACATTAATTTAAACTTCAGTTCCAGTGGTAGTCAGCTGTCCAGAGCAATACCATGCCTGTGATAGTGTTACACTGCTGGGAGATAAAGATCAGTCATTTCTTCTGGCTGCCGTTGTCACCGTTCTGGAGACAGCTGGTGCCAGCAAGAAGTGGCATTGTGCTTCTCTGAGAGCGCACTAAGGGTTCTCTTTTCCTCGTTAGTGCTAGTCTGGAAGCCTACACACAGAGCAGACACACAGACACACCTCTTGGCCTTTTGCTGGGTGCACAGATGGGATTGGGAGGGACTGAATCTTCCCTTCCTGACTTACTGCAGTCCAGACTTGCTTTTTTGCCCACACCATTTGCTCAGGCATCCCCACACTCCCTGCCAATATCCCAATATCCACTCCCTGCCACAAGGTCCTTGTAGGGGAGCACTGAGGCTTTCTTGGAGACCTTTTACCCAGCTAAGTCTGCATAAGTGTGTCAGTTATTCCTGGAGCTGTGTGGGGTCACCATGTAATGAAGGACAACTTGGGTTAGAAAGTCATCTGAAGAGAAGAGACTTGAGTCTTGGGGAGGGTCAGGAGAGAAAGATTTTAAGACTTGACAAGACTGAATATTTGCTTTCAAAAGCTTTTACTTCTTCATTGCAGTATTGTTAACCACATATAGAGTGTAAACACACAAGCCCTACTGTCATAAACACTGCCTTGG